>JAKOGI010000212.1:770000-850000 GCA_029747015.1 Carnegiea gigantea
TTATACTCCTAGCGGATGCATGCTTCATATTAAACAACTCTTCCGGAGTTGTTGGTTGGTAACCACTTCGCCATTCATTCAAATAATACCGTTGTCCCCTATAAGGAGCAAGAAAGCCTTCACAATTCATAAAACCCGCATCCGCAAGGAAGTATTGCCCTAAAACATATGAAAAGGGCAAAATATTAACTCCTAGCATAATTTTTAAAAAACACAAGACTATTTTAAGCAACTATTTTATTACCGTGTGGGATACTTAGCCCATGTCTTCTACTCACCGCATCCTGAAGAACTCTACTGTCAGCCGCAGATCCCTCCCAACTTGATAGAACATATATATATTGCATCTCTTTTGAGCATGCGGCTAACAAGTTCATGGCTATTTCACCCTTATGATTTCTATATTTAGCCTTGTCCACTTCTGGCACACGCATCTTGATATATGTTCCTTCCAAAGCCCTAATGCAATTATAAGACCCAAGACAATATAACTAAGTTAAGAACTTCATATGAAAACAATTGTCAAAGCATTACTAGGTATAGTTTATACCTTGAACCATTTCCATCCATCATCTTTAGAGTTCTCTTCAATAGGCTTCGGTTTCTATGAGCAGTACACTTTGCAATCTTATAACATACTTCAACACCTTATAAAAATACTCACTGATAGTCCACCCTGACCTCTTAAATGCATCATTATCAATCCAATTCTTTGTGTGATGTGCAAGAATATTAAGAAACAAAGCCACTTGCTCTTCCAATGGCACGCATTTGCTATCATCCAGCCTTCCTATGGTTCTTAGTATACTACATAGCTTAAAGAAAGTGTGTCTATCCATTCTAAGATGGTCAACGCATTTCCTATCACTCTCACGAATCAAGCCATTTACATATTTGATTCTCCAATATGTATGCTCTGTTAAGGAATATGACTTCTTTAAAGAGTACTTCTCTTTGTGGTATTTCAAAATGTGGCAAATAATTTGGAAAAACAAGTCAATCACATTCAAAACTTCCAACCATAATAGAATCAAGCTTGCATATTACTTTCTCTTTTTTGTTCTCCCTGTGCCTAAGTTCAAATGAGCCACGTTTTTTGCGAGTAGAAACTACAAGTTACATCCCATGACATATATCATTTTCACAAATGAATCTAATTTTACACATGGGGACAAATTAAACAAATTTGATCAAATAATTTAAAAATAAAAACATGAACAAAAATAAAAATAAAAAATGGACCAGGGCAGAGGTTCCGTGTCCAGGGGTTGAGCTATTAAAGGCATTACTTTATGAATTTGCTTACTACACAGCATTACCCACCATGTTTGGCCTAATATGACAACAATATCAGCTCAACCCAGCATCTGTTCTCATTTGATATCAGTAATTGAGATAATTCTTTCCTAGTTTGTTGATTTAAAAAAAAAAAAAAAAACTCTTAAGATAAATCTTAACATGGGTCATCTAGAGAATTACTGGTAGTTCCATATAAGTCTCAGAATTGTACTGAATACAGTTCTAGAAATTAAAATGCACATCTTAGCATTTTAGACAGAAACAGAGATTAGGGAGACCATTTAGGAATCTTACTAGCTCAAAAATTCATTGAATTACATATTTTTTCAGTAGAAATCTGGAACAAAATACAGACATAGTCTGAAACTAACATATCAGAGCATGTTTGCTTTTGCACAATGTTTATCCTTTTCTAAAGTATAAGACTCCAATAACGCAGATAAAGAACTGTACAGCAAGTGGAGCCTCACAAACTCCAACACCAGAAGTATGAAGGAGATAATCTCCACACAAAAGTCAATCATATGATTTGGCAGTAGCAAAGTATTACATATACAAATTTTTTATATCATGGATAACATCAATTACTCCTTACTGGCCCTGATTTGAGTCTCAGAAACATTGTCGACAGAAATCCGAATCCCAAAATTTGAAGCAAATAATTAGGGTTGAATAAGAAGATGCTGAAGACCCAAAATCTCAAATTAGCAGAAAATTCACTTAATCAGAACCAGAAGTCCTACCATGAATCAAAGTCAAGAAATCGAACAGATTCATCACACCCAGAAATAACGGAGGACATAACAATCACCAAGCTACAGAGAGGAATAGAGAGACGAGAGAGTAGCTTACAACAATGATAGAAGCTTCAACTTCTTACAGAACCAAATAGATCTACTAAAACCCTAGACATGAAAAACTTGAAATTAGCACCACTGAATCTCGAATCTCTCGCTAAGTTCACATAAATTTGTATAATTCTGAACAAATTTCCAGAAAATCCCCAAGCTAAAGCAGGAAACCAATGAAAAATTCATCCAAAGTAAAGTATCAAATTTACAGACCTTCTCGATCTAATCTCAACAAGAAGACGGTGGAAATCATCTGGAGAAGGAGCTCGAATAGGCGATACTAGAGAAGACATCCATGGCGGCTTTAGAGAGAGAGAGAGAGACATAGAGAGAGAGAGAGAGAGAGAGAGAGAGAGAGAGAGAGAGAGGGTAGAGGTCGACGTAGAGTTTCCTTGAGGAAAGTATCGGGCTTTTGGAGTTTGCTGGGCTTTTGGAGAATTTTGATTACATCAGGTAATGTAATGGGGATTGTTCAAGGGAGACCCATGTTATTTCTATTACATCTTTCTATGTTATTTTTATTGCAAGGTAATTTTAATTACATAGGTTTTTAGCCAACCAAACACGGTAATGTAATCAACTTTGTTATTTTAATTGCATTATATCACTGAGTACCACCAACCAAACCAGCCATTAGTTGATCATAATAGAATGTCGATGTAATGCAACAGTCTTGGAATTTCGAGTTAGTTTATGGTAATCTTTAGCATAAATTGGTTTATGCCAAACATGATAATAGAAACTCAACAAATTAGTATGTAGAAATAAGATCGATTACATCAAACTTAATACTCCCAATATGAGTCCCACTTTTGCATAGGTTGGAAAGATCGAAGTATAGACAGCCTTACCCTTGCGTAGTTCACTCCTTCAAAGATTATGAGAGCCATTAACTTGTCTATATCCTAGTATCTAGTGAATCAATGTTTGACAGTATGTGTTTGCATTACTTTTTCAATGCCCAAGGTTGTGATATTTATTAACCGCATGAAATTGACAATTTTTCCCTCTTATTCTAATTTACATTATTTCCACAACCCATCCTAAACCCTAATTTTAACATCAAATGCAATCTCTCTACCACTCAACCATCTCTTGATAGCTAACTATAACTAATTAACCTGAGCAACATTGTCAATCATAGAAGTGGTCATGTGGCCCTACATCGTCTCCTAGTCTTGTTTCTCTTTCTTGCTTTCCCTCCTCTCAAGTTTCTCATACTTCCCCCAATTTAAAAATCCTCATAATCAGTATGTTGCTAGGTTATCGATGAATACCCTCTACTTCCCTGAGGCTCATTGCCTTTCCTGCATCCTGAGAGCCAGCCTTATAAGTTATATCATACTTATTGGTACAAAATTGCTGAAAACCTTCATAACAACCATTTCAGTAATATGCCTAAGTTTAGTAATATGTTCATCGTGAACTTTTAAACTGGGTTTCTTTTTTTTTTTTTCCAAGTTAGAGTGAACTTCTTTCATAGAGCCTCCAACCCTAAAATTTCTTAATTGAGATCATTAGTCATCAATGCCCCTGTGAGTGGTTATGCAACGATGGCTACAATGGCTAATGTAGTAGATAAGGGCTTTCTGGTAGGAGATAGGTTTAATTTTGCAAAATAAATTATATGCTTTAATTCTAATATAATGGTTGAGATTTAATGATATTCTAGACTAAACCTTAAGGCTCTATTTAGACCTTGCAAAATTTAGTTGAGAGAGGCTAACATAAAGGAACGTAATTCAAAATTCATAAAAAGAAAATTAAGTTCGAGGTATATTAATTCATTAAACTTAAATCAAGGTGCTATAAAGTTAACACAGAGAACACAAGGTCATTAATATTAGCTCTCTAAGCTTCGATTATAAAAAAAGTTAGGCTTCGTTTGGTCCTTCGAAAATTTGACGGAAAGAAAAGTTGAAAAAAAAAATGTGAAGGAAAAAAAAGTAGGGAGAAAATGAGTTTTTTTTCTCTTGTTTAGATTGAGAAAAAAATGCAAGAATTTAGATGAGAAATTTAAATGTTGATGAACTACTTGAATCATGTTGATATCATCTAAGCAATGCGAGGTTGAATAAGGTTGGAAATTTTCCTCGAACTTTCCTCACAATTTTTTGAGGAAAATTTTATCACTTGTTTCTAACAATTTTTCCACCTAACTTTCCTCCATATTCTTTTTTCTTTGTGATTTGCTCTAAACTAAACACAAGAAAAAAAGTAACTTCCCAAATTTTTTTTCTTTCCACCAAATTTTCCAAGGTCCAAACAAAGCCTTAATCATTCATATTTTGCTTGCTTGTATATGCTTATAAGATACTTGATAATATTTCCTTAATTCATTTTATCTTTTCCAAAAATGGTGTTATTCAACTATTGCGGCATTATATTGAGTATGAAAGTTAATAGTGCATGAAAATGGATTAAAAAATCCCCAAAATCGCCCGCTTGATCTGTCGTATGCCATTCCAGCCTCAGGAGCCGGCGGAGAAGAGTTCCAATGAGGCAAGTCATCCAACGCCAAAAATTTGGTAGCCCCGCGAAACCTCTAATTCCGGTCCTTAGGCAAACTATGACTACTCAGGAATTGCAGCATTTCCGCTGTTGAAAGATTGTAAGAAAATTAATTAATCAAGAACAATAACTTGAACATAATGACATTGTAAGTATAAAATCATAACTTCTTAGAGAAACATACGACATTTAGAAAAAATACACTAAATGTGTTATAGAGAGGTTAAATTACGCGCTAAAACAATATTTTTCATTATATGGTAAGAAAAGACGAGAAAACAAATCAAAAGATGCAGTGAATCCTCTAATGTATCTAAGTTTCTTATCTATACTATAATATAAAAGCAATGTTGTGATGACATGGCTTTTTCGAATTTTCTCATAAATTTGAGATTTTGAACTGTTAGATTATTTGATTATATAATCACAACCATTGAACTTTCAATAAAATAATTACCATCATAATTAAAAATATATAATATCTTGATTTTTTTTGGCAATAGAATCTCTTAACTACCTAAAACCAAAATATATTCTGATATCCTTTCCTAAATCAATAAAAATAATAATCATCATAATATCATTAGATTATTTGATTATATAATCACAACCATCAGATTTTCAATAAGAATAATTACCATCATAATTAAAAGTATATTGTTTCTTGACTTTTTTTTTGTAGTGGAATTTATTAATTACCTAAAAACAAAATATACTTTAATAACTTTTTCTAAATCACTGAAAATATATATGTACTGAAGTTTATGAATGGTATTAATATTTTAGTGATTCAAGGAAAGAATAAAGTATTAAAGTTTTACTTTTCTTATTTTAATGGTAAACCCGAAATTAGCCACTTTACATATTATTATTAGATTAAATAGAAGAGATGTGAATTAATATAAGAGCTAGACCTAGACGAAACATTTTTATTTTTTTAATTTGTAACAAGTATTTCTATACCCATATAACAAGTGAAAAAAATTTATAAGTTTTTAATTGTAATAATTATTTATAAAATATTACAATATTCCAAATAGCAACCATGTCATATACAATATTTTGAGTTTTTTAAATAAAATAATGAATAACTTTTTAAGAAGAAGCAATTATTGATAGGTGCAAATTATGAGAACTATCAACTAAAATTTCTAATATATAGAAATATACTACAATAAGTTTAGCAAATATTTTTGATAGCAGTTATAATATCTTAATTTCTCCATAATAATTTGAAAATTATGATAGTCTAAAAAATTATCTAACTTATTCATTGTTAAGTACTATTGATTATACATTTTCAATTGTATCTTTATGTTGTGAATTTCGAAAGTGTATGGTTGATCGCTGTAGCAAGTACGGGTGTTGATCCTCAGGGATGTGTTACCAAATTAGATCGCTATAAAACTAAATGTGATACGATTGAATTAATCTGTCAACGCTTAATTAATTGGTAACCAATTATTGCAAAACGCTACACTGGAAGATCAATATCAGGAAGAAGCTTACCCTATCCATCACCGTTAACTTTAATTATGGGCAAATTATGCAAAGTAAAATCAAACTTGGATAACCGAAATACAAATAGAGAACTTAACAAACAGGAGATAAATTAAACTCAACCTCTTCACCTCCAACTCCCTTCAGCTATGGCCTGGAATGAAAATATGGATCTAAACACATATATGAACCGAATAGAGAATCCAGTTATCCAAAGAATGACCAGTAGTGAAAACTCGAATATAGGCCAGACTGAAGCTCTGCCAATGTACGAACAATACGAACTTGAAGTTGCAACTATCACTTGACTTTAAATCTTAATAAATCAAAAAACAATTCCACCAAAATTCTGAATCTTGAACCAAATGTTAGAGTTTAAATCTACAACTAGAAACAAGAATGATGGTGATGAAGCACCAGCATGCCAAAAAGTTAGAGTCGGATTTTTCTAGGTAGCAAAGCAAAGAAAGAAGAAGGGAGGGAGGGTTGGATATCACGTCTAAGCACATGTGAATTAAGTGAAAAAAAGAAAGAAAAAGAACTAGTCTTGGATGGGGCTGGCTTAGGAGCGAAATAGGCCTGTTTGGAAGGAGAATCCAGGCCCCCATAGAAGGTGGAAAATGGAAGCGTGCGGGCCAAGGAAAGGAAAAGAAGAGAACTGGCCCTTATGGGAGAGAAGAGAAAGAAAGAATGGAAGCTGGGGCTTCAGGTTGGCTTGGCATTGGAAACGCAAATGGGCCTCGCGGACTACGCTGCGGGAGAATAAGGCGGACAGGCATAGTGTGAACAGAGAGAGAAAAAGAGTTGAGAATGGAAGAGGGAGGGGTAATTGGGCCACGGTTATTTGGCTGGTTCTTCTTCTTCTTCTTTTCTTCACTTGATCCAATATTAATCAGTTGAGCACTATTTATTTTTTCCAAATTTTTTCCAATTCCTATAAAATAAATAAAATAATATTAAAATCCTAATTTAATTATTTATTTTGAAGCAAATAATAGATAATGAAGGGTATAAATTAACTGAATTTCTGGTTGAACAGTTTACATTATTATGTACTATATTCTTTTATATGAATTATAGGTAAATCTGTATAGTTTTATTGCGAAATCATAAAGATTATAGAAGACTTATTGTTCTTCATAAGGATGCTCGGGCTATTTTGCATACAACAACACAATTGGATTCATATGTAACACACAGTCATATGGTCATCTATCAGTATATGCGATTATAAATGATTGTATAGATAAACCATGAGTATTTATTATGAAACCTCGACGAAACCATAAAGTAAAATTGTCTATCACTCTTATTGCGCTAGTTAATTGGAAGTAGGAGGTGTATTACTTACGAAACACTGGTGCTAGGTACATCAGGTATATAAGATATAATTGTAATCTTCATTATATCATTGCTAATCAAATTATTATTAAGAACTTAATTTTTAATGTAGGTACAAGAAGATAATGTGAACTCTTCGTCATTGGCACCACAAATCAACGTATTATCATGTCATTTAGCATGATTTTTAGTTTCATATTAACTACCTACAATCTTTGTCATACTTTACATCGTGTCTTTAATAATCGTACGTTGTTTTAATTATTGAGTTTCAATGGTTATGCATAAAAGTGCTATCTATTCATATTTTTCAATAAATTTAAGTATCCTTTTCTCAATTACAATATTAACTTTGTCTATAATTAACATTCATCGATTATTTTGACTATATATATATATATATATATATATATATATATATATATATATATATATATATATATATATACACTGTAATATGTACCGTGCAAAGCACGGGTCCATACTAGTTATATTATAAATACAAAGTTTTTTCATTAAATGTGCGTATATCTCAAGCAACTAAAACAACACAAAAAAAGTGGATGCATTGAACAAAATACAAAAAGGGGAACGAATGTAATCTTTTCCACCATTTTGCTTTCTTTTTGGCACACGGAAATCCACTCAGTAGATGTGCTTGACCCGATCAATAGGCAAGGGAAGTAACAAGATCCATACTACAAACATATTGTTACAGCTCGCAACATTCCTTTACAAACATGTACCCTCAAGATTTATCATCAAAGTGAAAGTTAAATAGTAAGTTTTCTGTGAGATTGTCTCATGTAACATATATCATGAAACAGATATTGTCATTTTGGCTTTTAATAATAATTGGAGTGATTAACAGTTGATTTAGGAATGACTATAAAAAGGTTGCCGCTAGTTGAATTATTAGTCAGCCTTAAATTTAAAAGTTACTCCAAAACCTATTATTAGTCATTGTAAAACATCAAAAAAGTCACCCTATAAGGAGGCCGTCTCACAATAACTCTTACATGAGTTGGTTTCACCCAAGAATTTGTGATAAAACAATCAAAATTCTAAAAACCAAGAGTGAGTACATTTCAAAATATTCACACGAAAGTTCGAGCCGCTCACTATTATCATTATTGACATTCCACATATTCATTGTTCTATCTAAATTTTGAACATAATAGTCTCCATCAAAGAATAATTATGTTGCTCCTCTTTTTGAAAACTACTTAGCAAATCAAAATTGTCCACTAAGACTATAATGAATACATTCAATAAGATTTTTATTTTCATATTTTTTGTCATAAGTAAAACAAAAGCTACATGTGATTAGTTTTGTTTATAGACCAATTTAGGACATTTGATTATAGATAAAAACTAGTATCTTATAAAATTCAATTTAGGATTAACACAATAAACATTGTGTGAAAATAGAAATAAGCATGAAAACCCTTTCGCCCTCCCTTTTGTTTTCTTTCTTTTTGTTTAAACAGAGATAAGCATGACACACAAAACCCACAATCATCATATTTTTTTACTTATAATCATCATGTCCTTGCCCTTACGATATACATGTACGGGATCAACACAAATATATAAATCAAATATAAAGATATTAAGACGATGAATTTTAAATGACTTGCCTAATCACAGACATTTTCTTTAAAAAAAAAAGATTCTCCTTAAAAAGGGTGAGAGCTAAGGTGACAATCTACGAACGCTGGAGCCTTCAATTTTTACATTACTCAATGGCGTTTTGTTCACAGAGAGGTGTTGCTTTAAGGATCCCCGCTTTTGAGCTGTCAACTTTTTGTCCGTTGCTAATTTATTTTGTTGCCCCCGTTGTTTGTTGCTCATCTTATAGCTGGCAATGGATAGATCATCTCTCTATTCACTAACATTACCGCTCATTGTCTTTATGCTCTCTCTTCTTTATTTTTGTGAAGCTAGGTAGGGATGCAAACCTAAGGCACATCCCACGAAAACTTAAATATTTAGGGGTCAATTGAAATTAACTTTAAAATTAACCAAATTTTAATACAATGAAGCAATATTTTTAAATATTAATATGATAAATTTTTTAAATTAAAATCTATATTTACAAAAGTAGTTAGTCAATAGTTAATGCTAATTTTTATTAAAAAAAGAATTGACTTTAAATGGTATCCTTGATAATAGTTTTTAGAAAATTATTTTTAATAACTTAGAGTCACCTAAAAATTAAGTGGCCTCTCCTTCCCCTTCACCACCACAGCTGCAAAATATCCTTTCTTAATATTACTCCACCCACTGGTGCCGGCGGCGGCATAATTGTTGTCGTCGCCGACTTCGCCTCCTGCTGTTCCTGCTATTCTAACCTTTAGCCTAACCCACGTTTTCTTTTTCATCCTGTAACTTTTTTGTATCTTCAGCCCCCCAACTCGCTAGCCCCGCCTGATTGAGAGAAAGTGAAGAAGCAAAGGCCAAAATACTAGTAGTAGGCTAAATCTAAGACTTCTCAGTTCAATTGTATAATTCAACCGGGTCATTCCAATCCCAAGAACAAAGCTGAGTCAAGATTTTCACGGGTAAAAAATTGGGTGAGGATTTGGATATTCACTGAGCACCGAAGTGTGATAGTGTCGAGTCGAGCGAAGTTCCAGGTTCAAATGTTAAGACTTCAAATTGAAGTGTTGTACCCCGTCAGATGCTCTGAGTATTCCCATCAAGTGTGATTTTCCCTTTTGCTGCTTTGAAATTTTGATTGTTAACCTAGGGTTTTGCTATTGCCTATTGGAATCTATTTCTCGTTCATTGGCTTTGCAAGTTGATTAGGTTGGTGCTCAATTTTGCTGTTCATCTCTTTGTCCTCTCTCTCTTGATTCGCATTTTGAACTTTTGGTGGATACCTTTGTTAATCTCTGCCTAATTACTATATTGAAGAAGAAGGAAAAATTGTTTCGGGCTAGCTTTTTCGTGGTATCCTATAACTTCCTTAGTTCAGAGATTTATTTGTGCAAAATTTGGGCCTTGGAGTGGGGTTTGTTATTTCCTTCTTGGTTCTGTGGAATCAAGATATGAACATGTTAGAGACTTTACTCGATTGGGGTACTGATAATCCCCTTCAAGCTACCTTTATCCATACTTATCTTGAAGACCATGAGTTGGAATAAGTAGCCTAGGTTGTTTTTCAAATGGAGGGACCTCATAAAATTTCTCAAAAAGTGACATTTTTAAAAGAAGAGGGGAATAGATGCATCAAAGTGCATGGTTTCTTCAAGGCTCATCCTATTATTATTTATATGGTATTAAGCTGTTATAATTTAGTTGTATTGTCTCATACGTAGATAAGGCTCTTTTTAGACATTTAGCTATTTCTTTGAACCTGAACCTGGTCATCTCAGAGCTTAAACAAGGAAAGTTTGCAACAAATACAATTTTTTCTTTGGTTCTATACTTTGAGCGTAGCAATACAAAAGCCTTGTTTAAGAGAGCAAAAGCAGCTCGGGTTTTACAAGACATTCATCACACTCTAACTCACCTAAAGGAAGCTACCCAAAAGTGAGTCATATAACTCTGAGATTGCAAAGAAAATTGCAAAAATTAAAGGTGAAAGCTATCAAGTTGAGGCCAACAGAAGCGAGTTGAAGGGCTCCAAGCAAGGGAGTGGTCATGCAGAAAGACCTCGTGTGTAAGAACAACCTGGATACAAAGAGGGGAACAATAGTGAACTTGATGAGCAAGCTCAAAGCCTTGAAGTAGAGATGGTGAAAGTAGGATCTCCAGGGGAAGAACCACTTGCCATAGCTTCCAACCCTGAATATTTTGGTAGAGCACCAAGTTTAGTTCCGTTGCCAGAAAAAAGTGACAAAACTAAGATAGAAGATACTTGCCACATGGATTTTTATAGGGTGAGTGTATGTACTAGTTCAACATCAACTTCTACAATAGGTACGGAGGATAGGAAGGACATTGACCCTATCACATCTTCAGCATCTCTTATGATGGGCGACAATAGTTCTCTTGGCCATTTTGTGGTTATTGTCTTTCACTTATCAAGGAAAGGTAAGGAAATGTTCCTTACTACAACTGTCCGACTATCTCATTCCTATTATGAAAGCATTATGCAAGGAACAACAATTGAATTTTACGATAGTAGAACAATGGCTTACTTGATTGTTTAAGCTCGACGAAGAGACAACAATGCTTTGGAGAAACAGATTTTGTCTAGGAATGGTCAAATTGTAAAGGCTATAATGGGAAATTCTTTAAGCACCATCACTTTAGTAGATTCCATTACTTATGAAATAACCCTGACGCGTCCAGATAAGGATGTGGCTACTGCCTTTCAATTTTCTGCACAAGCTCAAAGTGTTCGAAAATGATGGAAACAAAACAAAAGGAAGAAATATCAGGCAAGGGAGAAGAAGAGATGTGTCCAACATGCCAATGTAACACTTCCATCGGAGGAAAGGTATGATCTTGCATTGTTTAAAGATAACTCATTTGAATGGTGTAGGGAAGATTGTGAGCCAAGTAAGAGATTCAAACTATGGCTAACAATGGATACAACCACATTAAAATGATGATTATCAGACTCAACTACGAAAAAGAAAAGTTGAAGTGTTGGGATCAGACGCTGTGAAACTCACCATTAAGAAGCGGCTAGCTGTCCATACTAGTGACATCAAGAAACATAATCTTATAGTTTTAGTATCATTAGATTTTCTATTCCAACCTTAAAAGCGATCTCTTTGGTAACGTAGTGATAGGCATGTAGTTTTTAGTTTTAATGTTTTTAGTTATATTGCTTGCATTACCCAACCCAAAAACAAAAAAAAAAAAAAACAAACCTTAGAGTCAATTATATTTTACAAAATAACTAATATTACATATTTAGTTATCTTATAAGAAAATTTAATTATATTTAGAGCCATAAATGTAAGGTCTACAATTATTCCTCTTACTTGTAACTTTTTCTTCCCATAAATATTTTTAAAGAAGAAATTCTTTTTTTCCTTGTACTTGGTGGAAATTTCAACTTTTAAATTCTTTTTTTCTAATTTTAAATAAAATATATGAAATTATATCTCTACTATTCTTTTCTTGATATACATTAACTAATTTTAACATTTTGTTATCCAATTTTAAATTAATTAGAAAAAATTATTATTCTAATTCATTAGTTGAAATTATCCATTTTCTACTTTTCATTTAATCTTCTAACTTTATTAATTTTAGGATCATTTATTTTTACGACAGAAACATCATTGTTATTTGTTTGAAAGAAATTTAACTTTTCAATTGTATTTTGAAAAAAAATTATTGTTAAAATAGAATTTCTTCAATTTCTTAATTTGAGTTGGAAAATGCTAAAAGATACCTTAAAACATAATCATAAATTATTAACTCAAATGTTAAGTCCTTAATCCTAAACTTAAATGTTAAATTCCAAACCCTAAACCACAAACCTAACCCTAAATCCTAATTGTTGATAATTGAGTAGTTGAATTCAACCTTAACATTTACCATCTATAGGGTTTAAATGTAAATTCTATAACTGATCTCAAGAAAATAATATTCACTGTTACATAATAGGCCCACAAGTGCACGCCCTGTCACTGAGTATAATAAGTTTTTCAATCATATATGCTAATTGGGGTTGACCGTATATACTAACTTGGGTTGACTTATTGTGGCAAATTGGGTTAATGAGACCGTATATGCGGCTACACCTTCGATATGTTCGGTCTTGATTTTCTCTCATCTTTCTTTCAAGTAGACTTAGGTTTTGTTTTGTCAGAATCCACACAATCGTATCAAAAACATCAAATTCAAATGTAAAGTAGAAAAAGCATGTAGCTTATGCAACAAAAAACTGAAGAATAAACAACTAACACCCTTAAAATACTGTGCAAATCTAAAAACAATTAACATATGCCATATTAACTCAAAGCCTATATCATACTCTTAGGAGTATAAATTCTTATAAGCCATGTCAATGCCACATATTAAAAATTATCTATATGACAAATATACGTTGGAAAAATATATATACATGGCAAGAAGGAGTATACCCTCCTAGATGTATGATATACATTACCTTATTAACTTAATTTCAGACTAGTGTGGTTATGATTAAACCAAAATAGTGAGCCATGCAATATTTGTTAATTAAAAGTATTAACTCCTCATCTTAAACCCTAATTTTTGATACTTGAACCTTAGGTTCAACCATAAATATGAAAACCTAAATCACTAAAATTTACCCCTAAACACTCAAGATTTACTTTTACAGTTCAGGGATTATGTTTTGGATTAAAGCTCATCATGATTTTTGTTAGTAGAAGCCAAAGCACCTCTTCTGATAAGAACGAATGGGATGCAAAACTCTGAGGTTTGGGGCTTAACATTTAGGGCTTATGGTTTTGGATTGAATTCTATGGCTTATGTAATGAGGGTTTGGGATTTGACTTCTCTATTTGCGGGGTTAGGGTTTAGCATTTAAGGTTTAAGTTATTTTGGGGTATACTTGAGGACTCTAATATTAGTTTGATGGCCCTCATGTTATTATTCATGGTTACACACACACGTCCCCTTCATGTTTTATGGTGGAATGCGTCATATATTGGATTTGACACGACCTTTAAAATCTCAATTGGATACAACTTGAACCTAAAAAAAAAAAAAAAATTGTGACTTTGTCTTCACAAATGGTCTTATTTATTGAGTTAGACTATCTTGTTTATCATGTTGACAGATAAGTATCGTATTCTTATGTGCCAACATTGATGACTTAATACTATGAGCCTTAGAGTTCATCCCTAAGCCATAGTTCTTCATGCTTGAGTCTCAGAGGATCACACCCAAATGATAAACCTTCAATGTTATATGATAAACTTTAGGGTTTTGTACCATGTTTGTTTGTATCACAACCCCCTAAGTGTGAAATCTAAACCCTAACCCTATATCTAAGCCTTAAATCCTAACCATAAGTCTTTGAGGTCTAGGGTTTAATTTAGTGGCTTAGGATTTGGTATTTATGGTTGAACCGAATGTTTATATATCGAGAATTAGTGCTTAGGATTTATAGCTTGTTTCACTATTATTTCATGACTCTATTATTATGGGTCATGCTTTGGTGGCTTAGAGTGTGATATGTGAAATTTAAGATTGAATTTAGAAGTCCTAATACCTCAAAAGATGAACCCTAAATCCTGAAACATGATATCGAGAGTTTAGGGTTAAACCTTAAAACCCACAACTTTGATAGTTGTTTAGCATGTAGGGTTCAACTTTTCTATTTTAGGGCTTGATCATTAGCCTTGTAGAGTTTAAGGTTTCAACGTTAGGTTTCAAGTATATTTTAATGCTTTCCAATTAGAGTAATATTAATTAATATGGATACACATAATGAATATCAGTAAATCATAATGATTTTATTGTATGTGTTATAATCATGGATTTCATATAACATTTCAAATGTTAATCAAATACGATCTTCAATTAAGAAAAGTCAGTGTCACTATATATCTTTGACGCAATATCTCATTTATCAGGTTAGCAAGTCAATGTTGCTTTTTTGTGGGACACATGATTTAATAACAAGTTTTACAAGTTACTATATATCATTAGCAACGTTGTAATCCATTAGAATCTACCACATGTTGACTTCAATATTTTCTTATCTTAAGGTGTATTGGTTAATTATTACTATAGGTAAAGTAATATTAAATTCCTCAAATAATGTATTCATTTTTCATAAATTGTTACTTATTTTGCCCAAACTCTAAATGGTATTCTACATGCTAATCCTAAACCTAAACTACAAAAGTTAAACACCATACCTCAAATGACAATACACACACGCACATGCGCACGTGTGCGCGCACACACACGTAGATTTATATATGTTAAATTAACCCACGAGATAAGTAACTAAAATATTCATAAAACAATAACATGACTAAAATATATCAATTAAATAATAGGCTAATCTAATTTTCTTGTTTAATGTAATTGCATGCTTAAAATCATATTGATCGCACAACAAGAAAAAAGTAGCACAGAAAGAAAATATGAAAAGAAAAATGTATCTAGTGCCCCAGTTCACAATTATAACATCCATGTGATTAGTTTCTACTTAATTGTATTTTAATTCCACATTAGTTAATCATACGATTACATGTTCAGAAAAATGTATGAGTTGCTTGAAATTACAACATTGCCAAAAGGTTTATTCAAATTAAATAATTTGTACAAGCATGAGCTTACTTAATACATTTTGGCACAAACAATTATGTAGTATAAATTCTCACCAAATATATATATATATATGTATACACACATACGCTCATGAATAATGCAAGATTTTCAACCCAAAATTTAATTAAGTTATGTAAAGTTTAAATCTTTTTTAACAAACTAATAAAATAAAATAAATCACAACTTAACAAATAAAGTTGAACAAAAAGAATAAGAAAAGAATTTAGCATGGGGAAGCAGGTCACAGTAAGCGGGGTGTAGACATAGAAAAGGGCTAAGGGTCTGTTCTTTTCGTGCGTAAATAGAGGTGGGTAAAAGGTTAAAGTGGGTTAAGGTTGGTTGAGGTCGGTTGAGGTGAGATGAAGTTGGTATTTTTTTTTGAGGTGAGTTGAAGTAGGTTGAAGTGGGTTGAAATTGGTTGAAGTGGATTGAAGTTGATATATTTTTTTGTGGTGGGTTGAAGTGGGTTAAAATAATGAGAATATGTGATAATTTATTAAATTATTGTAATTTTTAGTGCATTTTTTCGTTGAATGATAATTTCATAATTTTGTAACTATTTTTCTGGAAGTTGGAGGCAGGCACAACTTATCAATTATTTTTAACAATTTGGGTTACAAATTATTAAATTTATGAAGGGGTAGGTTGAAGTGGGTTAAGGTAGGTTGAAGTTGGTTGAAGTGGGTTGAAGTGGATTGAGATTGATATTTTTTTTAGGTGGATTGAAGTTGATTAAAGTAAGTTAAATAAATTGAAAGTAGTAAATCTGACAATAACTGCGCCTCAGCATTGCGAAGTTTAAGGGAACAGTATATTGGTTACCGCATCTTGTTTAATCTGCGTCGCTGGGAAACTAATCCAACACCTGTTAGTAAGTCTCCAACAATAAATTCGGACGGTCGTTTGCAAAAAAGAAAAGAATTTTAAAAGTTCCATATAATAATTAGTTTTTTTGTCAATTCGAGTAGTAAACTGTATTTTTATAGTTTTTAAATAAATTGGACATTTTCATCAGAAGATTTGTCTTTTCTCTACTTTTATGCGTTGTGCTGCCCTCTATCTCGGTCCCTCCTCTCGCTCCCTCCTCTCCATCTCTCCCACCCGTCTGTCTGGGAGTCTTTGGTTCGTTGAAAGGCAAGCTCTCTCTCTCTCTCTCTCTCTCTCTCTCTCTCTCTCTCTCTCTCTCTCTCTTATAGTCTCTCTTTTCCGTTATCAATCTGTATCTCCATTATCATAGCCCTTCCTTAATTTTGATCTTAAGGAGCTCATTTGAGGTCTAAGATCACGGCTGTTGAATTGTTTTGTTGCCTTAATTTTCAGAAATTGAGATTTTGATGGGCATTGTAAGGTTGAATTTCGAAAACCCACCTTGGAAAAAGGAGAATTAAAAGAAAAAATTAGATCCTGATAGCTAGATACCTGTGTATGATTTCGGATTTTCTGCACTTTTGAGGTCAGATTCACTTGTCCTTTTTCTGTTCTTATTCTTATGCAATTGTTTCTGATAGTGGGTTTCCTTCCTTCCTCCTAATTATAGTTCTTAATCGGTGCAAATTTTGTGCTGTGATTGGTACCCAAAATTGGGTATTGTTAGATGGTGGCAGAGAAACTGACAATGTTATCAGAAATATCCTTGATGTTACCTGGCATTTTGAATTTTGAACTACCATGCTGTTCAAATACATACATGTTTCTGTAGGATAGCACGAGGGTTGTATGATTACACTGGAAAAAAGGCCATACTTTCCGATGGAGAAAAGGGGTTTGGGGTGTAAAAGGAAGCTTTCTGTGGGAGTTGGGTCGTGAGTTAAGTGCCTTTTTATTGGGATGGGTCCACATTTAGGAAATATGAGAGGTTAGTCATTTAGTAGCACCCCGCAACAAACCCCAAACCCAAACAAATATTGATGATCACTGTTGTGCCCCTCACAGGCAAAAAGCAGGGTTGGGAAAATGCAGTGTTCCACTGGGGTCTGGGGAGGGTAAGCTGAGACATGAGGATCATTATCAAATTGCTTTCTGCAGGGCTAAATGTTGTCCCTATCAAAGTCTTGTAGTTCTTAGAGTGATCAAATTTCCCCAGATGTATCCTGATTCAAGCTTCAGCTTAAAAAAAAAAAGGCTGCAACTACTGAGAGTACATTTAGATACTGAGAGTTCATTAGCTCCGCATTTCAGAATTCATACAGAACTTGAATGTGGGAATTCTGTCTGGAGAAGATTCATTGCTCTGGACCAACTGCCTTCTTTGAGATATTGGGAAGGCTTGCGATTTGTGAATTAGAGGAAGTAGGCTAAGTAGCAAAGGATCACAATCCACAATCTGCACAATCAAGTCTCTTGTATAACAACACAACAGGAACAACACTACTTATATGTAATTCCAGCGAAGCAAGTCCAAGAGGAGAGATCCAAATTTAGGCAACCTTGCAAATAGAGCTTGTGTTTTTGAGAGACCCGTAAAAGATTTTGGGAAAATGGTTTGAAGAGTTAACGCATCTTGGTAAAATGGCAGAATTGTGATGTATGCCGAGAATGCAGAATTTTGGAAATTCTATCCTAATTGATCAATGTGTTCTAAGGTGTTTTTGTTGTTTTTTTTTTTTTTGGGTTGTCACCTGCCCCCTGTACCAAGTTTTTTTTTCTTTTTGAGGGGGTGTTTTTTAAAAGATTTTTTTTTTGTGGGGGGGGGGGGGGAGGGGGGTAGTTATGAATTTAAGTAGTTCTGGGGAATTATGTTTAGCAGGAAGATAAGGTCTCGTGTGCAATTTTACTTAAAGGGCCTTACTAATTCAGTATGCCATGGGAAGTGGGGTAATGATGTATTCTCATGCTTTCACTAGTTGCTAGTTTTCTGCTTGAAAGTGTCAATGACTACATGGAAGGGGCAAGATCTTAGTTTTGGCTCAACTTGCTGTCATTATTTTGAAGATTTATGGTGTCTAATTGTCTATTACATTGTGCAAGGTCATCGTCGTCTTCTTCTTCTTCTTCTTCTTCTTCTTCTTCTTCTTCTTAATAAATGAGATCTATCATCTATGTTACTTGGATTTTTCATTTTACTTCAACCACCCCTGTTGGACCCGGTTGACATCTTGGATTTTTCATTTCCACGTCAACCACACATGTTGGACACTTTCCTAGATAGGTAGTGGGTACTTGTTATTTTTTCGCAGGAAAGCACATGCAAAACATTATTAGAAAATGGGTAAGTCAGACCCCTTGGATACATTCGTAAGGTGGACACTTGTCTAGAGTCTAAATAATGTTGGTTAAGATGATCATTGTTTGCAATCAGTAAGGATCTTTTTGATGAGCACACTCCACCATGAGTAGGAGTTTTAGAGGAAAATATTTTCATTATTTGTCATTGGTTGTGATTGGTGCTTTAGTAAACAGGAAAATTGGAGGAAATCATTCCCCATAGCAAGGAGAGTAAATGAAATAAGCTTCCCCTTAGGGGGAGGGGAATGACTTTGTTGTGCAAGGAGGTGCTCCATCTTATTCAATTTTTCTTGCATACAGTATAAGTTTTAAGAATAATCCATTAGCATAAATAAGAGTAATTTTTCTTTTTTTTTTTTAATTTTAAAGGAGTAGTTGACAATGATGAGTGATTGGCATAAGTGGAAGCATTGCTTTGAGGATTGTTTTTATTATTTATTTTTTCATGATCTATATTATGTGCTTCATAAAGCGGTGACAATTGACTTAATTTCTGAAACAGATCGGGTAAGTGTTGTAAGTCACAATCTTTCCTTTAATAACTGAAGACGACAGCAGTATCAGGAAATGGTCAACAGGTGTGTCATGGTATTAGCTGAAAATGATATTGTAGTTTGATTTTAGGAAGCATTATTGATATACCACTATACAAGTTGGAGCCACCGTGTTGGAATCTGATCACCATTGGCCTGAATTTGAGTAGGTATGGAGTCTTCTGATGCTTGGGAAATATCATGGTGCACTGTTTAGATGGATGTCAGCATTTATTCCTTTCCCTCTTACGATGTTGCGAACTTGATATCTCTAAGCCACCCCGAGGTCTTGAAGACCCTGAACGTCTGGCAAGAGAGACAGTATGTAAGTTGCCTTCTAGTTTACTACAGTTCAAAATTTTTGAGCTAGTAACACAATCCAGGTGTTTAAAAAATTGCATCATTACCTGCAATAAAGCAGCCACAGGAAAATGTGTAAAATGGCAGAATTGATTCCTATTGACTGTTTTCTTTATTCTTCTCTAATGCAGTCAGTGTGAGTGAGATAGAGGCTCTTTATGAGTTATTCAAAAGGATCAGTAGTGCGGTGATTGATGATGGTCTCATCCAAAAGGTGAATGAACATTTAATTGAAGGCTTTGTAGACTGTCATTCTTCATTGGTATTAGTTGCCAACGTACCATTTACTCTTTATCTTGGTAGAGATCGAATATTTGCCAAAGTCCTGCTTTGAATGTTTGAAATTTCTATAGACTAGAGTTTGAGAAATGTTGTATTGCGTAAAATTTCAGTAAAAGGAAAACTGTTAAAGCAGATTTTTATCAGGGGTATTCCAAACTCAGAAAGGGACACGTCTAAAGTGGGAGTTTGAAATTAAAAAGACCCCCCCTCCTGCAGTCATAGATAGACTTCTGATTTTATTGTGATGGAGCATATTTATCTGAATAGTACCTTTGTGCTTTGCAGGAAGAATTTCAGTTGGCCTTATTTAGGACAAACAGAAAGGAAAGCTTATTTGCTGACAGGGTAACTCCTTTTGTTGAAGATGAGATATATCTGTACTTTTTAAGTTAAAAAAAAAAAAAAGAATATCATTGACAGAGTTATATATTATGCTGCACGTGTCTGGATGTTTTTTTTTCCCCTGTAAGATAATTATGAGGACATTGTTGTGATTCTTGCGCTTCACATGTCAGTGTATAGTATTCTTCTTTGGTTGCGCATATTATGTCAATATTGTCCTCCTATGTTGTTCAGCATGTAAAAAACTATATTTGGCTGCCAGATTCTGTTTTGTTGTCAGCCCAATGTACTTCCCAATCTTTTTTTCCTCAAAAATACTAAATGGAATATTATCCTTTTATTGCAGGTTTTTGACTTGTTCGATACAAAACATAATGGAGTTTTAGGTTTTGAAGAGTTTGCTCGCGGACTTTCTGTTTTCCACCCACAAGCTCCTATAGAACAAAAGATTGATTGTATGTCCTTGTAAACAGCTGATACCTTTTTTTGGGGTTTTATTTTACTTTGTTGCTTTATATTTCAGATCAGGAAGGGGGAAACATCATATACATTATGATCCTCTAGAGTCCAAGAACCCCCAACTCCCCAAAAAAAAGAAAAAAAGAAAAAGAAAAAAAATGTGTGCAACACTTCATACAACTTCTATAGGCCGTTCATAAATTCACATGTGAGTTCATGCCCGAAAAATGACACTCGATTTTTTCAATTTTATGGTGGACTGCCATCCAGTATTCTTTACCCTTTTAATGCCATTATATTTTGAATTTTTTTTTTCCCTTCCAATTTGCCACCAAGTGACTATGCAAATTGTTATTGTCGGTGGCAAATTGGTAAAAAAATATTGGTGGCATACTTAAAAGATACAAATAACTTGGTGCCATATTCTTCCCCAAACACGAAATATAGTGGCATTAAGGGGTTAAAAAAATAACTTGATGGCATTTTGGTACAAAAATGAAAAATTTAGTGGCATTTTCGGGCAGGAACTTTTTCACATGCTCGTTGAACTTTCCTTGTTTCATATGACTTCTGTCTTGTCTATCTGCACTTTCAAATCACAGTAACTTGTTATGGTCCCATCTATCCCAAGCACTGAAGTCATTTGTCTTGATCTGCAGTCTCTTTTAAGTTGTATGATCTCAAGCAGCAAGGTTATATTGAGAGGGAGCAGGTGAGCTGCGATTCTATCACTTCATTTTGTCTGAATTCTGTCAATCTAAGTGGTTTTCATAGGTTACTTTAAACAAGCTATTATTTATGTCCCTGCAATCTGTTTATGCTCATTCTTTCGTTTATTTCGAGTACCAAAAACTTAATTCCGCTATATTATTTGGTCAAGCTGTGATGTCAAATAATACTGGCTTTAGCTTGGTTTGAGAATGGAGATACCCTTGGGCTAGTCATGAGCCATTTTTCCTTAGTTAATGAGCTCAAAACTTCATATCATTGTTGCTATAGTGGAAGAGGTTCTAAACATTTAAAAAATCAAACTTTGATGGATGTAAGAATGACACCTTTGCAGCTTACATGAGCGAGGATATTACTTGGCCTTTTGGTGTATTCTTGACCCTTGCCATCTGACATATGGCTTCTTTTCTTATGCTTGCCTGACAAAAGCCTTCTTGCTTACCTGACATGACATGCCAATGGCATTGACTTCATGTTAAAAAAAATTGCACAAATTAGTACAGGTTTTTTCCCCCTTTGGTACGGCAATGGCATCGACTTCATGTTAAAATATTTTCACAAATTAGTATAGTTTTTTTTCCTTTGGTTGTTTTTGTTTCGGGGGAACTGTACTACTAGAAACCAAAAAACAAAAAGTATTGTCATCTACTACCGTAATTATCAAGAGGGAATCCTGACTATACTCGTTCACTCAATGCTTCTATTTGGTTTTTCTTGGTGCATGTACTGTTATTCACTAGCATATTGCTTACTACATTAAGTTTCTTCAATTCTTCCAATCAGTACTTCACCGATATTATTAGTATTTTTTTCAAGTTTTAAATTGCTTATAAGAAACAAAAGAATGTGTTTGTGGGTTTCATGGAACCAGCCTCTTTGCTTGCTAGGGATAAGGTTGCTTAGGTTTGGGTCTTTGCGGACATTGCTTGCACAGGATCCACACGGGAACTGTTCTTGTTGAATGAGGAGAATTAGTCATAAACAGTCAAATAATGCATCTAATATTGCTTTTGACCAAGCAAAGTTGACCTGACAACTGAAACCGACCCAAACAACTCAGACCCACAGCCGAATTGACATCCGAAATGAGGCCAACCGATTTTGACCCGAACATTCCGGCCTGACCCATGCCGAACATAACCCGTTCAAATCTGACATAAAATGATCCAACCTGAACACACCCATACCCAATTTTGCATTGATCCGATTCTTGCAGTCTGGCCTGACTCACTTGTATTCAAACCTCACCCAAACTCTGGCCCAAATGCAGGCAGAGTTATACTTGTTAACCTCACTGGGCACTAATCCACGACTTCACGTATTCGTGTCCGACACATGTTGGACACCGACACTCTCGTATACTCTTTGGACACTCTCAAACGCATGCAGAGCATATGGACAACATGAAGAAATTACGTTATGGTATTGATAGTTGTAGAATGCACATACTATGAACAATTTGTTATTGTTCTCATCCAAACTTGATCCTCTCAAGGATAAAGACACAAAACAAATTATAAACACATAGGTAATAGAATAAATATTTTCCAACTACTAGGTGTCCATTTTACGTGTTGTGTCCTACTTTTCAAAAAAAATACGTGTCCGCGTGTCGGTGTCGCGTCGTATCAGTGTCACGTATTGGTGTCCATGGTTCTTAGTCGACAGGATTCAGGAATTATCCCCTGAGGCTATTTTTATAATAAAGGGTGAGTTTGTTTGACTAACGTGAAAAAATGTATTACCTGAGCATCATGCTTTGGGACTCTGGCCAACAAAGTTTTATGGCTATTCTACACCATCTGTTACATAACAAACAGTATCTCTACCCGACCTGAGATTGACCTGAGTCTGAACTGAATCCCATCCAAGCTGACTGAATCAAGCACCACCCAAACTAGACCCGACCCAAACTTGAATCAAGCTGAACCTGTAACTGACTGAACATAGTTGACCCAAAATTGACCCAAACCCGAATGTCACCTGAGCATAACTTGTATGCGGACCGAAAGCGGTTGGCCTGAAATGGACCTGAGCTGACTAAGACCTGACCTCTTTGGGTTTTGACTTTTGATGTTCATATCCTGTAACTCACCATGCCGTGGAGGGAAAAGGGGAAAAGTGAACATGTCTTCTGCGCTTCAACATTTACTGTTTTTAGTTTGTCTTGTTTTCATAAGCTCCATCTGAAAAGAAATAAAACTTAATGTGCCACCTAGAGCCATCTAGGTCAACCTGGAAGACTAGAACCATAGAACGCTGGTAGATTAATCATCAACACTTCTGTCATATTGGATTAACCAGCTTGTCGTGTGTATTCATTAACAAATAGCTCTTGCTTCTGCTATGAACCTATGTTATTGATCTCCATTTTGTTTATTTTTTTATGTTTTTGTGTCACTTTGCTATTGCTGCAGCCGCTAGAGTTGGGGTCACACTAGGGGGTAGGTCTTGTATTCATATTCTTAGGCATTTGATTTTGACGAACAATATTTTGTGCAGGTGAAACAAATGGTTGTGGCTACACTAGCTGAAACTGGTATGAATCTTGCGGATCATGTTATTGAAGAAATCATCTCCAAGGTTCTCTGTCATACCCTTTTCACCATCTTGAATTCTTATGATGTCATTGAGGACTTGAGATGCAGTTGGAATATGGTGGTTTGCAGTTGCAAATTGTTCTTTTGGTGCTCTAAATATTCTGATCTCTAGTTTTGGAAGGTCTGAAAGTAAGGCGCTGTAGACAAAGTTGTTGCGAAAAATTCATTTTTCTGGCTTTATTTAATATCATTAGTTCACCAGTTCACGCCCACACAAATAGTGATGCATTTTTATGGGATTCTACATTCTCATTGGGAGTTAAGGTCGATATTAAATCAAGGCTGACTGTTCTGCTGTCTACAAAAATAATCTAAGACAATGTCTCACTTCAATATTTTCCAAATGTGTTGCAGACCTTTGCCGAAACAGATACGAAACAAGACGGGAAGATTGATAAGGAAGAATGGAGAAACCTTGTCTACAGACATCCATCACTGTTGAAGAATATGACTTTACAATACTTGCAGTAAGTCCCCAATCATTATGCATCTGATACTCTTGTTCAGGGGAGAATGATTCAACCTGGAGTTTGTGGAGTTGTCACGTAACCCAACTAGTATGCTAGATTAGCCCCCAGCCCTTAAGTCCTAGGTTGAGCCTTGTATTGGGTTTGCCTAGGAGGCCCTCCTTAACATCCCTCCCCCAGCACACACGTACAAATTCTACAAAAATGGAAAGAGAGGGAAAAGGAAAGAGTAGCCCAAAAATAGCCAAATTCTTGTCCATAATAGGGTGACCTGTGTACTCTCCCAAGGTCTTGACTCCTAGGACTAGGATGCATATTGGGGATAAATATATATCAACTTCCCAAGCCTAAACAAGATACACAGTCGGTGGTAGCTGTCTTTTTGTTGTCAGATCTGTTGGAAGGAGAACTGAAAGGAGGACTCAATTAGCATCCCCCTGCACAGTTTGTGGTTGTTGTCCTTGACTCTATCCCCCTTTTTTACGCTGGTGGTGGTTGTATAATCTGAATCCAACAATTCAAAATGGGAATGGGAATCGAGGAGTGTTTTAATAGTTGAGCTTTGTCGTCGAACCTCCAAGTTGCAGGTTGTGATTTTTGCATTGCAAGACTTTTGTTTTGGGGTGTGTTATTTTCCAGGCAGTTGTCATTGTGGCTTACTGGTAACAGGAGCCTTCTTACCTTCCCATCCTCAACCCCCCTCCCAAAAAAAAAGAATCCAGTGGTTCTTTATTGGTTCAGAATTCAGATTTTGAATTTTTATTTATTAAAATGAGGACATATCTTAATCTTCCAATTTCTCAAGTCAGCGTATTTTTGTGACAGGGAAATCACAATTACATTTCCGAGTTTCGTGTTCCATTCGCAAGTAGATGATACCTGATCAAAGTTGCAAAGTCTTGTGATCAAGTTTTGATGTTGGCGTGAAATCATCAGTTCAATTGATTGATTGATCTTAGCTTAAATCATGAGTTTTCTCTCCTCGTGTACAGATGTTTGGCAGAAGTGTTTCAGATATACTGTGTGATTGCTTAGCATCTAATAATCATAGTGTGATTTTCATGGTATGAGATTCAGTTGTTATCTTTCCAAACTATAAGGCTACATTTGATTTTTAGAAATTTGATGAAAAGGCGAGTTGAAGGAAAAAAAATGTGAAGGAAAAAAAAAGTAGGGAGAAATTGAGTTTCTTTCTCTTGTTTGGATGGAAGAAAAAATGCAAAAATTTGGATGAGAAATTTAAATGTTGATGAATTATTTCAATCATGTTGATATCATATAAGTAGTGCAAGATTGGTGGCAATATTAAGAGAATCGAATCGGTAATCGACCCGGTTGGAGAAGTGGGTCAACGGGCCAACCGGTTGGATCGGTTGGACTGGGTTGGACTAGTTGATCCGTTTTACCGTCAAACCGGATTGGACCTGCATGACCTGTTGGGCTTCTTTGTAATTTTTATCTATAATTTTTTGTATTTGAGATAATAAGTTGCTAAAAATAAAATAAAGGGTGAACACCACTTATTATTATTATTGCTGCTGTTGCTGTTGCTGTAGTACTATTTTCTAGCATAAAAAGGAAGAAAATCATTGAAATTAGGCAATACTACTCCCAAAAGAAATGAGCCTTATCTGCCTTTAGAGCAATTCCAACGTCTTACTCGCGAGGGAAAAGGAAGAGAGAGAAATGCGAGCGAGACAGCTTTTTAGTTCCAACGGATGCCTAGCAATGCGTGCCTCACGAGGAGCCTTGCAAAGGTGAGGAGGCTCCCGGGGCTTTCAGTGGGGTTTTTTTTTTAAAATGTTTTTAATTAGTTTTTCTATTTTTTAATTCCAAAAATAAAGTTGTGTATTATATAGTGGGTCCATAGGTGTTATTTTATTTGGTGAGCCAAAGTGGTGAGCCTTTCACTGGAGAGAGTAAGGATTATGAGACAAAAAATTAGAGAGAGGGTTGATGTGGCAGTGGTAGGCCCCCACCGGTGAACAAAAAAATGGGCTCACCGCTGTATTTGCTCTTAGTTAATCCCATTTAAAGCACATAAAAGCCAAAAACATATATGGGACCTTTGAAGAGGAGGCCATAATTCCATACTAATAACTGACACCTCATACAGGGTTTGCTTTTCCTAGCTTTGCTCCTCAAGCTCTCCGCCTCTATCCCCTAATTCCCATCAAGATCCGGGTGTTCAATTCCTCAGCTTCTTAGCCCCTCTCTCTTTCTTTCTCAAGATTGAGTATGAGTATTGGCAGCGCCGAAACACACATGTGCCTATCTTCTTGCTTTCTGTTTCTCTTCCCTCTTCCTCTCTCTCTCTCTCTCTCTGTGGCTTGGGCCTCTGTGGAGTTTTTAGTTTCCTTTCATAATATCGTATCTTCTCAAGGAGCGAGAGTCTGAGAAAAAGTAGACAAAGAAGCAAGTAAGCAACTCAAAGGCTCAAAGCAAGGCAGAACTCAAAAATTAGAAGAAAAGAGAGATCAAGAACGAAAGAGGGATAGACAAGCAAAGCAAAAAAGAATTATCTTGAGAACGAAAGAGTAACTATCGACTCCGGAATCAGTATGGCGACTTAGAGCACGTCGTCGAGGCCGTGAGGGTGGAGGACGAGGAGTAGATTTGCTAGGGCGATACAGGATCAAGGAAGCCACACAAGAAAATGAGAAGGAGGGCTTCGATAATTGCCTAATCGTGCCTGTTTAGAGATGAATTGAGTAGAAAGAGAGAGAGAAATATTAGAAAGAGAGATATGGCATTCAAATCCTGCCTTCTTCCCTTGATAATTCCAGGACTATAACTGCTCACAACTCCTATTTTCCTGCTAACCCACTTATCCCCACCTCACTTAATAACCAACAGTACGATGAAATGAGAAAACAACTAAAAATAAGGAAGCTGAAATAAGGAAATAATGAAAATTGAGAAATACTGAAATTATGCTGTATTAAAACTCCCTCCCTTAAGAGCCTTGTCCTTAAGGCTAATTATCTTGCTGGAACTGAGGATACCTCTTCTCATAAACATCTGCAAAAACCTAGGTAGCTTGACGTTCAGATTGGTTTGTCCATTGTACCAAATACTGTATAGCAACCTTATTCTGCCGCTTTACCAACTTTCTCGCAAAAATCTTGTATGACACCATTACTGTGTCAACGTGTTGGCCCCTAAACCAATCAGGAATATAAGGGTGATGAGGCAATTAACCATAAAAATGTTTGAGTTGAGAAACCTGCACAGTAGCATGAATAAGAGCTTCAGCAAAAAGAGCTATCTTATAAGCTACTTGGCCAACTGTATCAGTGATCAGGAAAGGACCAAAGTACTTAGGTCCCAGCTTCACATTACCCCTGTTTGACAAACTAGCCTGCATGTAAGGCTGCAACTTCAACCACACCCAATCACCAATTTTGAATTTTTTCTCAGATCTGTGATGAACAGCCAAAGACTTCATTCTGTGCTGTGCTTTAAGCAGATTCTGCTGCAACTGCCTAATCATGGCCTCTCTCCTTTGCATAGATCTATCTACTGCGGTATTGGGAACTTCGCCAGGTAGATAAGGATGGTGTAAGGGGGGTGGTTGATTGTATAAAACCTCGAAGGGAGGATACTGAGTAGCAGAGTGAAATGAGGTGTTATACCAATATTCAGCTAAGGGAAGCCATTTGAGCCACTCCTTAGGGGCCTGGATGCACATACATCGTAAGTATTGCTCCAAACACCAGTTGACTACCTCAGTCTGGCCATCAGACTATGGATGGTATACAGAGGACAGATGCAGATCAACCCCTAAAATAGTAAAAAGACTCTGCCAAAAGGTGCTCAGAAATATAGTGTCTCTATCACTGACAATGCTTTTTGGGAGACCATGCAGCCTAAATATATTGTCCATATATGCTTGAGCCATAGTTTCAGCAGAATAAGGGTGAGCTAAGGCAACAAAGTGAGCATATTTACGAAGCCTATTCACTACCACCCAAATAACCTCTTTTCCCAAGGACTTAGGCAAACCTTCAATAAAGTCCATGGAAATATCCTCCCATACCCCAGTCGGTATAGGTAAAGGCTGTAAAAGTCCATAAGGAGTATTAATATTGTACTTACATACTTGACATATCACATATTCTCTAATGAACTTCTGAAGCGCCTTGTTCATTCCCTTCCAGAAAAACAAATGCCTGAGCTTCTTCATCGTAGCATCTCTACCAGAATGACCCCCAGTAAGCGATGAATGCACCCACTGTAAAATCTGCAATTTTAAGGCAGGGTCATTACCAACAATCAACTTCCCTTTCCTCCGTAACTGTCCCCTCACCAAGTGGTACTTGGGAAAAGCAATGGGATCATGTTGTTTTTGTTGGATAATGCTAGCCAAAACAGGATCTTTGGACCAACTTTGCTTAATTAAGGTATAAAGATTAGAGTCAATAGTAGAGAGGGCCATTAGGAGCAGCTCAGAACCCTGCACCCTAGAGAGTGCATCAGTGACCAAGTTCTCAGTACCACTCTTGTACTGAATCTCATACTCAAAACCCATCAGTTTAGACAACCAAAACTGTTGGAACGGTGTTGATATTTTCTGTTCTAGTAGATGCTTGAGGCTTTTTTGATATGTCTTGATAATAAATGGCCTTCCAATGAGATATTGCTCCCATTTTTGTACAGCAAAGATAATAGCCAGCAACTCCTTCTCATATACAGACAAATTCTGCCACCTTGGACCCAACTTCTTGCTAATAAAGGCAATTGGGTGCCTGTTTTGCTGTAATACTGCCCCTATCCCATAGCTTGATGCATCTGTTTCAATCTCAAAGAGTAAGCTGAAATCAGGCAACGCAAGCACTGGAGTAGATGGCATTTTTCTCTTTAGAATTTCAAAGGCTTCTGTAGCTTCACTACTCCACTGAAAACCATCTTTCTTAAGGAGATCAGTAAGAGGCCTGCAAATTATAGCATACCCTTGGATGAACTTCCTATAGTAGCCTGAGAGACCTAAAAAACTTCTTAGTTCTTTTTGGTTGGGAGGTACAGGCCAATTAGTGATAACAGCTATCTTTTTGGGATCTGTCTCCACACCCTTGCCTGAAATATAATGCCCAAGGTACTCCACCTTATCAATGCCAAACTGACATTTACTCATCTGGGCAAATAGCTCATTATTTCGCATGGTTTGTAACACCAACTGAACATGCTGAATATGTTGCTGCAAATCTTTGCTGTAAATCAAGATATCATCGAAAAAAACTAAGACAAATTTCCTGAGAAATTCCTTAAACACATGGTTCATTAGGCCCTGAAATGTGGCAGGTGCATTGGTTAGCCCAAAGGGCATAACCAGAAATTCGAAGTGCCCAAAATGAGTCTTAAAGGCAGTCTTGGGAATGTCCTCATGATGCATCCGCACTCGATGATAACCTGATTTCAAGTCTGTCTTAGAATAAACAATAGACCTCGCTAACTCATCCAATAGTTCTTCAATAATAGGAATAGGAAACCTGTCTTTGACTGTTTGCTTATTCAATTCTCTGTAGTCTACACACAACAGCCAAGAACCGTCTTTCTTTCCTACAAGGACTACAGGTGATGCAAAGGGACTAGAACTTAGCTGTATAATACCCTTATTTTATATTTCCTACACCAATTTTTCAATAACATCCTTATGTTTAAGAGGGTATCTATAAGGCCTTAGATTGATTGGAGAAGTACCCTCTTTGAGTGGAATTTGATGGTCAAAGTGACCTCTGGCAGGTGGTAGAGAAGCGGAATCCTGGAACACATCCTGATAGTCTTCTAAAAGTGGCAATAATAGCGGAGATACTGCAACAGTAGGACTAGCCTCCAAAGCCTCACAAGAAACAATGTCCTCAGGGATGCACTGAATCATAAACAATTATGCTGCATTCTTTAGAGCTTTAGTGATTCCTGAGACATGAACTGCACTGTGCCCCCTTTGATCCCTCTCAAAATAAAATTTCTGTTACCTTGCTTGAACTCCATTTTGAGGTGTTTAAAATCCCACTTGATAGTCCCTAATGTAGACAACCATTGAATACCTAAAACCAGATCACAACTTCCCGAAGGTAGCAAATAAACTTTGGATTCGAAGTCAGTACCATGCAACCACCACTTAAAGTCTTTACAAATATAATGACACTGTAACTTGTTCCCACCAGCAATGGTCACAGACTGTGCAGGTATAGGTTCCAACTTACAACCCAATTTCCTGGCCAACTTATCATCCAGGAAGTTGTGAGTGCTCCCAGAATCTATGACTATGTGTATTGTCTTTTTCCCCATATGGCCATTAATCCTCATGGTCTGAAACCCTGTATTTCCACACATAGCATTCATGGAAATTTGAGGTTCCATTTCTTCTGCAATAGGCTCCAACTCTTCATCCAAATTCTCTGGTGTATCCTCCTCCTCACCCAAAACTTCCACCAAATATAATTGCTTCCCTTTACTACTGCATTTATGACCTTTCTCAGATGGTTGGTCACAAAAGTAGCATAAACCCGCAGCTATCTTTTCAGCCCTTTCAGCTGCAGGGATGTATTGGGTTGGTTTTTGGTTTGGGATTACTGTCTTGGTATTCTGGAATGGTTATTTGGATTGAGATGGGGTAGGTAAAAGTGGCTTGGACATTTGCGGGTAGGTCAAGGAAGGTTTTGAGGGTTGAGTATAGGGTTTTGGGACTCTGTCAGGAGGAACTTTTAGGGCTTGGATTGCATCTTCCTGTTGCATGGCATACTCAATAGCCTCACTGACTGAAACAGGTTTGAAGGATCTCATAATAGGTTTAACAGCAACAGACAATCCACCAATGAAACTCTCTAGGAAGTAAGAGTCAGGTATTGTAGGGTTCCTCAACAATAAGAGACCCTTAAGCTCCTCAAACTCAGCTATGTAATCATCCAAGGATCCAGATTGAGCCAGCTTGTTAAATTCCTCCACAACCTTACTTCTCAAGTTATCTTTAAATCTAGCACTTATATCAAATATAAACTCATCCCAAGTGAGATTCCTTCTTCCCAAAATATAACTGTTGAACCATATTTCAGCTTGTCCCTTCAAATGCAAAGCAGCTAAATCCACCTTTTGTTCTTCAGTAATTTTGCAAAGTGTGAAGTACCGGGTGCATTTCTTTATCCATCCCTTTGGATCATTACCATCAAAGCAAGAGAACTCCACTTTGGGATTAAATTGGAGAGAATTTCTTACCAATGGATCACCAAAGCCTCCTCTGTTGTTGTTTCTCAGATCAATATTTTGGAGTTGCTCAAGAATTTGACCTATCACCTACTGATGAAGTTCAGTCATCTGCCTCTGTTGATCAACGAGCCTCTGATTTTGTGCATCTATTTGCTCTTGCGTCCATTTCCTATGCTCTTCCATTAGAGCTTTCAAGGTGTCTTCCATGGCTGTTTGGTTTCTTGTGGGTGCCAGATTGATGATTACAAATCCCCTTGATCCTGCTCTGATACCAATCGTACAGGATCAAGGAACTCACTCAAGAAAATGAGAAGGAGGGCTTCGATAATTGCCTGATCGTGCTTGTTTAAAGATGAATTGAGTAGAAAGAGAGAAAGAAATATTAGAAAGAGGGATATGGCATTCAAAATCTGCCTTCTTCCCTTGATAGTTCTAGGATTATAACTGCTTACAACTCCTATTTTTCTGCTAACCCACTCATCCACACCTCACTTAATAACCAACAGTACGATAAAATAAGAAAACAACTAAAAATAAGGAAGCTGAAGGAAGTTGAAATAAGGAAATAGTCAAAATTGAGAAATACTGAAATTATGCCGTATCATAGGGTTTGGACTTTGGCGTTTCAGTGTTGGAGTCTGGAGAGGAGAGTGAGAGGCGAGAGTGCGAGATGCCAAGAGGGCCGAAAACCCAGCCCTTGTATTCAAACCGGGAAATTTCGGTCCAACTGCGGGTTGGCCGGTTTGACCAAGTCAGCCGAGTCAACCGGGTTTGACCAGTTTGACGGCCAAAACGATTCTTCTAATTTTCCTCAGGTCCGACTGGTTTGACCGGTTGGTCCCGTGTGATTTTTTTAACCATGATTTGAGGATGTCGGAAATTCTTTTGAGAACTTTTTTCTCAAACTTTCCTCATAATTTTATGAGAAAAATTTTATCAATTGTTTCTGACAATTTTTTCACTTAGTTTCCTCCATAGTTTTTGCTCTCTGTGATTTTTTTTTTTCTAAACTAAACACGAGGGAAGAAGTAACTTTTTAAATTTTTTTTTTCTTTTTATTAAATTTTTTATGGTCCAAACGGAGTTTAAGAGCTTGAAAGTAGTTGGAATGGAAGCTGTCCTTTTGCCAGTAAACTGCAAATATTTACTAAATGTTGAAAATCCAATATCTTATTTTTCTTTCAAAATGTTGCGTATAGGGGGTAGGCAACGGGTCGGATGTTCAGTGGGTCAAGTGTATATGTCCGTTTAAAATAGGGCTAATAAAGGGTTGGGTCAATAATGGACCTGATCATTAGTGGGTCGATTCATTAAGGCATATTAACAGATTGGGTTAGGTCGGTCTATTAATGACGCGTTTAGTGACCTATTATTTTTTTATTTCTACTTGACGTACTAGTTTATCATTTTACGTGTTTCAATTAATCAAATCTATTACCAACATTTTATATATAACAATAATTATTATACATAGTTTTCTATGCAAATTTGTTTCCTTTAAAAAACGGGTCAAAAGCGGGCTGTCCATGAGCCGACTCGAACCAGCCCGTTTATTTGCACAAAAGACCAACTAGGCCCAAATGATTAACGTGCTGACCATGGCCCGATTCGGTCCACTCTGTAAACAGGTCGACCCTAACCCGATCCGACCTGGTCCATTGCGCACCCCTAGTTGTGTGTATGTAATTTTTGTCCTATTCTTGATATGAAGATGTTTCCACATAGACAATATTTTCTAAATTTTGCAACAGTTGGCAAACTCAGCAGCACCACTAGGTATATTGTTTATACGTACTATAAAAATTTATAATAAATTTATTTGTAAAATTTATTGTAAATTTATTTGTAAAATACTAAATTTATTTATAAAATTTAGGTCCGTATCCACATGGATATGGAAATGTGGGTACGGAAGTAGGTGTTGATAGAGTAAGAACGCGAGTTCAAGGAAAAGTAATATCAATGGTGATAATGTAGGAGAGTAAGGGTTCGTTTGGGAGGAGAGCACGTTAGAGTAAGAGTAAATAAAAGTAAAGAAGAGTATGAGTAATGGAGAGTAAATAAGAGTAAGTTGCTCACCCTTGTTTGGAAGTCTAAGAAGAGTAAGGACTAACCCTTATTTGGAAGAGTAAGAGAGTAGAGTAAGTAGAAGAATTGACATATATACCGTTATTAACTAGATTAAAATATACTACATTTAGAATTGTGGGGGGTAAATATGTAACTTATTCCTTTCCACCCCTCTTTATTTCTCCTTACACTCCACTTTGGAGTGTAAGAAAATGGAAGGTTGAGGGGAGTAAAGGGGAATAATAGTTACTTTCTCTAACTCCCCCTTACCCTTCTTTTCTGACTCCCAAACAAGAATAAAGGAGAGTACTCACCCTCTCTTACTCCCCTTTACTCCTCCTTACTCTCCATCCAAATAGACCCTAAGAGTCCTAACATTGTTCACCTTTTAGATAAGGAGGTAGAGATTCCAATCTAAAGGATACCTGAGAATAAAGGTGAAGTTGTTTTTATACTTTTACAATTGATTTTAGTGCTTAATTGACAAGAGAATAAAAGTCATGAAGATCGATGTATGTGGGATTTAAGTTTCAATATCTAATAATAGCTCTTACAGTCTCTTATAGCTTAATTGACACCCACTTGCTATTGATGGTGGTTGAGATGCTAACTGAACATTTGAATAATAGAACTAGTTGAGCCTACCTGAAACCTATGATCTATTCCTTTTCTCTTAAGTACGTGATATATGGCAATGGCAGTAACAGATCCAAACATTCGAATAAGTGGTGTCAACTCACTGACATTCATCATTATATATACTATAAAATAAAGTTTAAAGAGTACATAAAAATGCGAAATATTACAATAGTTTGCCATCACAATTGTCCTTTATGTTTTTTCATGTTATGGAACAGATGCATGATAGAATCATTAGAAATTGTATTGAATACATTTTGCTTTATATAATAAACCAAGCAGTCGATGAAACCAGATCACACATTTAATAGTTCGCCTTTTTCAAGTTGTTTCCTTTTCGAGGATTGTAACATGGAATTAAATCAATTCATATTAAGCTGGAAAAAAAAGACAAACTCAGCTAAGAAATCAAGAATAGATTGCAAGACAAGTCATATTATTCCCTTAATTTTTATTTTAAAGTGAACACACGTACACAAGGTATTTGTGAGACTGTGAATAGCAAACAAGTTTCCAGCAAAACAAAATTTTGGGCAACAAGAAAATTGTTGGACTAATTTCCAACCTTATAAATCCGAACAATAAGGCAATAGCTGTTATGAGGGGCTCATGATAGGCTGGAAAGCATTTAACCCTTTAAAATGGGATTAGCGAAATCGTATTAGGAACAATGCTGGGTCACAATCTCTCTCCTCCCTCACTTCTGCTCCACTGCTAGTGCTACATTGCTCCTGTTCCTCTCTCTCTCTCTTGCTCCTGCCTCACTCTTTCACTCTTCAAAAAAACACATGGAAGTTTTAATTAAAAATGAAACGAAAGTATCGAAATAGGAGATCAAAGATCAGAATTCTAGTTAGACATAAATTTTTGGAATTTAACTTGTAAGGCTTAGATTTGGTTTGGAAGGGAAGGAAAGGAAGCTGTGAGAGAGGGTTAGGTTTTGCGCATGGAGACTAAGGACGAGGTGCCGCCAGCTGTAGAGGAAGCGTCTCTCATTGACAGTGGCCTGGGCGTCGATCGGTTGTGTTGCAGACTGGGGGCGTCCCTCAGGTGGTGGCTGGATCGTCAACGCTTGTCTAGTCGGCTGGCCGCGGTGCTTCGTGGGCCCCAGCTTTCGGCATATGGTGAGAGCACGACCAGACGGGAGACACAGTGATAGGGCCAGACGTTTGATTTGTGTCTAACGGTGCTTGTCTACTTCTGCCTGTTTGATTTACAGTTGTATTTTTTATTAGAAAAGAAAAATTGAAAATATCATTCGCACACTGGTTGGACCGGTTGATTACAAAAAGTATTTAAGGTTTTTTTGCCCCCTTTTTCTGGGGTGTCTACTATTGCAACTTTGAACCCTTTTAAAATAGTTAATTAGAACTTTCTTTGAGTTAGGGGTATCCATAGACACCTTTGAGCTGGCCTTGGATCTGTCTATGATATATGGGAACCAATAGAGAAAAGTTTAATGCTAAACCAACAGTTTAGGAACGAGAAGATGAGATTTGGTGAGCATGAATTAGAGATTACAACAAGTTAGGATATAATCGAGATTATTGATCTTATTTTCCTGTTCTATAGCGTGAAAAATGTGCATAGGCCATTGCCGATGGGATTTGAACAAAATATTTGACAACAATTTTCCAAGATATTACCAATTAAGCTAATTGACATCATTACCATCAAGATTATTGATTTTTTTAATTTTTTTGGCCAGCAAGTAAAGCAAGAGTAAATCAAAGAAGAATAACCTCCTGTCAAGCAAGCACTACTTGCTCATGTGCTTCCTTGACGAGAAGCCTATCTACGTTAAACATGCGGACGTATATGAAAGCTTGAAAGTAGAATCGACATAGCTAAAACAGCACTTTCCCTAGCGATGGAACCGACGTATTACTCTCAAAAGGCCAAAGCAGCGCGTGATAGTAAGTCAGCCTAATTGTCAACTATCTACCAACCTTTGTCCCTAGCTAGAGCAAGGGCTTGTTCTAGTGCAACTAGCTCAGCGAGAAACATCGATTCAACAAGCACTAGAGAAGAAATACTAGGTTCCCTTACCGAACGCAGCATGCAATGACACCAATGCCACATCGGAAGCCCTTACACTTCCAATCGCAGTCAACAATTAACATCGCCTCTAGCGTAGATGCCTGCATCCTCCACCCATACATGAAGATTCCTGGTGAGTTCTGTCAGCTTTTAACCATAACACGCCTATTCTACAGTTTGTCCTTTCCTAAAGTGTTTTGCTGAAACATGAAGATCCGTCCTGGACAGGGAGTCCGTCCCTTAAAGCAACACTGGTTTCTAAAACACCAAAGACTCTACAACAACCACACAAATTGTCGTATAAGTAATCCATCAACTTTATCAAGGGTGGCAAGATAAATACACAGTCACTTAACCAATCTTCCAACCCAGGATGGCCCACTCCCCACTCTGATACCCAAAGTTGATGCACCCTAAAATCGTTGAGAGAAAAACCAATCCGTGAACAAATGGTCTCTGCATTCTTCCTCCTGCGAAGAAAATGGACAAACAAAATCATGTCCTAGGCCCTGTTCTTTTCGTAGGTCCTTTTGGATTTACCAATTTCAACCTACTTCAACCCACTTCAACCTACTTCAACCCACCTGAAAAAAATACCAACCTTAACTCACTTCAACATACTTCAACCAACTTCAACCAACTTCAACCCACTCTTCATAATTACATTCTTATTATTTTAACACACTTCAACCACCACAAAAAATATACCAACTTTAACCCACTTCAACCTACTTCAACCCACCTCAAAAAGAAAATACCAACTTCAACCCACCTCAACCCACATCAACCAACCTCAACCCATTTAACCCTTTTACCCACCTCAATTTACCCACAAAAAGAACCGGCCCTAGTCCATGTATCTTTCTATTATTGCGCACGGAAGACCATTATGAAACAATTCCCAAAATAATAATTTCCAAAATAATAATTTCCATTTATTTGGACTCTATAAACTCCAAATGATCTTCCAAAGCCGCTAACAATCTCCGCATGGCCTGTCTAACACTCCCTGAGACATTAACTACGCATATCATGACTTAATTGTGTAGTTCCCCAGCGAGTTCCTTCCCGAATCAAGGAATCCTGAGCCACTAAGGGTCGAGCTGCTATAGCCAATATCTTAGATGCTGAGTTATGTATGACGATATCTAGGCCATTTGAATCAAACAGTTCGTTGCTTTCCAATGCTCGCAAAATTTGTGCTTCGTTGTCATTATGGAACTCAAGTGCCTGACCCACTACCCATTTATCTGTCCTAATAGCAACATTTTCCCCATTACCAACCATCCACTTGAAACCATGCTGGATTTTCTAGGCAATAGAGACCAAACCCTTCCTCCCCTTAGTCAGAATCTCTCTCTTGATCCGGTGCCCTGAATGCTTCCCGTCAACAGTTCGCTCCCAAAAAATCCAAACATAAGTACATTCAACATTTACCTTACAGAATCTAGAAGTGGCAGAGGACGACTTAAGAAAAGTCGGGATGAGGTGATTAAATATGATTTGAAATTTTTACGGCTAACGGAGGACATCACTCATGATAGAAACTTGTGGAGGTCTAGTATTAAGGTTTTTGGCTTTTGAATTGTGAGTAATATATGTTATTGTACTGACTTTTATGCTATCTTGTGTTTGCTGTATTTTGTATGCTAGTAGTACCTTAACTGCAACTGCACTATTACTCCCCCACCTTCGATTGTTTAAGTTGCAGACTACTCTTGATCAGTTTAGTATTATGCCGCTGCTTAAAGTATAGACAACTGCTATCCATCTTCTGTTGTTCATTATAATTAATGTTATCTAATGTTATTATGTCTTGTATTCGTTACCTTTGTTTATCCAATGATTTTCAACTCATAAGTTATTTTCTTAAAACTTTTTATGGGGGTCTATTAGAATCGATCTCTCTATAGGTAGTCATGTCTGTAGAGATAAGATTATCTATATCTGGATGTCTCCTGAGTCCGCGAAAGTGGGACCCACATCGGGAGCTGTTGTTATTATTGTAGTTTAGATTTTTAAAGCTATCTTATTTTTGTGTTTGGAGTTTATATTCTGATTTTGTTTTTGTTTAATTTTTCTTTTATTAGTTTGTAAATAATTTTCTATCCTGGAAAAAAGAGGCGGCTATGAACAGTGCAAAATAATGCAGACAGTCAGGTCAAAAACTGAAGAAAATCAATGAAGGTTGTGTAGGTTTTCTTTTTACCATTTTGAGGTATATGTTTTGATTTTTATGTGCAAAATAAGTGTTTATTTTGCTTTTATGATATTTCAAGTAGTCGAATTTTCTAGAATTTCCAGAAATTTCAGCAATTTTTAGAACTAATTTTCTGTTTTGATTTTTCTGCATTATTCTAGGTTAGAAAAAATGGGAAAAATATGTCCATGTCCTCCTTGATTTTTTTGAATTTTCTATGTATATTGTTCTAAATTTGGATTTTCTATTTTCTGTTTAATTTTCTTCTAATCTTTTGCTTTTTAAGTTTTGATTTATTTTTTATTCTTGTGTGATAAAAAATTCCCAAAAAATTCAAAAATAGAAAAGACCAAAAAATATGTTAGTGGCCGTAGGCATTGCATGGCTGGTTGGGTTAGAGAGCCTAAGAGAAGAAGACTTGTTAGGATTCAACCAGAACCTAAATCGGAACCCAAGTCTGAACCTAAATTGAAGGAAATGGCACGTGAATTTTTATCCTCCAAGGACTGCTTTGCCATAATGCTTTAACTTGCCTAACCTATGACCTTTAGTGACTTGAACTGAGAACTCATTATACTTAAATGATCCTCAAATTCACTGATTTAGAGGACACACATATATATTTTTGAGAGAATTTGAAGAAGTATGTTTTATGGTGCATTTCTATTGATGTATTGAGAATTAAATTGATTCCTTTTTCTTTAAAAGATGCTGCTGAAAGATGAATGTATGGTTTGAATACTAATTCTGTTCCTAATTATGATGACTTCGTTAACTTATTCTTAAGAAAATATTTCCCAAATTCCAAAATGGTGAAGTTAAGGAATGAAATTAATCAATTTTGATCAATTCGAACGGTAATTATTTTGGAAATACTTAGACAGATTTAAGAATTTGTTAGCTTAGTATCCGCATCATGGTTTAGAGTTTCTATATGCTCTGCTAGTCGCCACTGCCACCGTCCACCATCGACTGTCGCGTGTGCTGCGGCGCTGCTGGTGACCTGCGCGCCTCCCCTCTGTCACTTCTCGTTGCTTGCCATCATATTTATTCGGAAGTTAAATTCTAAGTTTTCCCTTCAATTGTTTCACCATTCCTACTTAATTTATTCATATATGTGTGTTTTTTTTAAAAAAAAAATCAGCGCTAATTCATGATAATTTAGAGTTTATGATGATAATGTTGAGTTTTAGAATTGTTGGGAATTGCAGATGCTCATGATAGAGTTAATGTTTGGGGTGTGGATTGTGAGGTTGTGCAATAAAGTTGGTTTGGTGAAATTTTGAGGACTCACGGAAGTGTTTAAATGAAAGTTTTGAGGATTCATGTGTGGCTGTGGATGTTTTTCTGGAGAAGAATAATGGTGAGGTTTGAAATTTAAGAAGAAAAAGTAAGAGGGAAATGTAATTTGAGGGGATTTTGGAATAAGTTTGTTTAATTTAAGTCATGAAATTAATTTGAGAAATTGGAGTGGATTAATTACGTAAATTTGGGTGGTAGCATTAATTTAGTTAAGGTAATTGTGGAGGCTAAACCTTTTAGCTTGACTTAAGTGATAAGATTAATGGATTAGAGATGGTGTTATTGACTAATTAAGTGTTTCGTGACACAAAAGAATGAATGACAGCTGATTCATGGGTAAGTGAGTTGGGAGTGATAGACCTAATGTAATTCAAACCAATAGATGGGATCAGAGTCTACTTGAGGCTTTCAATGCGAACATCTTTTGATTTGGATCCCATTGCTTGTACTTGACAACAAAATAAAAAATCTAACACAAATAACCCTAACCCTTTTATGGATAAATCACTGCAACTAATAATAATATTGCTTCTAATAATAATTATAATAACAACGGAGCAAATGATGATGACAATAAAAATAATAATGATGACAATCATAACCATAATAATTATAATGATAGCAATCATAAATATTATTATTAGTGAAAACAACAATATTAATGCCTATAATAATAAAGATAATGCTAATACTACCAATAATAACAACAACATCCATAAACATAGTAATAGTAAACGGTAACATTGATACTATTAATGATAAAAATAACAACAACATTAGAAAGGGGGCCATAGTATGAAAGAGTGAATAACATCAATTTGTATATGTAAGTAATTAGTGTTGAGTTCATTGATATGGAAAATACAAAGGGAAAAATTGGAAACTACCATTAAGGTTGTAATTAATAAAAAATTATTTGAAACTCTACTATCCAGAGTTTTCGCCATTTTCAATCCACAAGTAAGCTTTTTAAAAAAGGGGGAAAGGTTTTAAAAGCCCCAGATACATTTGTTGCCTGTACTCATAAAAAAATCACTCGCTTCACAACATTATATAAATTTCATGCATTGCTCCTAAAATCTATCAGTTTGAAGAAGTGTTTTATCACCTAATTACGTGGCTCCATCAATTACCAAGCATTAGGCATACACCTCTTAGTTAACTCGCACAACCTGAGCTCAGGCTTACCAATCGGCATGAGCTGTACACCTATCTCAATGATGGTATCAGACGTCAACTGAAGTTCCACTTCTAGATAATCACTGGCAAAGTAGTTTTACTTATATTTTCTTCTTGTCCTGTTTTCTAACTAAAATGAATTGAAATGCGTATGCCTAACTAAATTGTTGTAAAAGTTTGTTTTTCGGTACGAGGATATATGTACTGGGTGAATTTCACCCTCCTTGAAACATACTTGAGCTTGGCTTACTTTCCTCTTGTGTCCTTTTCTTTTCTTTAAATGAACCATGCCGCGGCACCCATAGACCCATGTTGCATTAATATGTCGCCAGGTAATTCTGTGGCCACCCATATCTCTTTGTTGCATACCAACATGGTGGCTCATATGCAGGATCTGTTCTCTGAGTTTCATAGCATGCAGGTTTGTACGCATGAACTTTTATGGTTCTCGCCTATGATAACCCGTGGCATCAATTCAGGGTGTGATATAACGACTTCATGATCACAGGAGATCTAGGACTCATTGGTGCAAGGTTTTAGTATCTTAGACCACTGTCACCACAGATTTATTGTTCAGGGGGGAGTTGGAACATAGAGTTATTACCCTGGGAACACTCGTATTCATCTTTCAATAATTACACATGGCCCCCTATCATGTCCCATCTCTACCGACCCAAAGGACACTGCCCCCACAGCACCTACTGCTCCTCAGAAGCCACACCACCACATCGCAGTTTTATTCGAGGTATGACATCGGATTTGAGCACCTACAACATTCATTTGAGGATTCAGGGTGTATTACCCCGAACCTAGTCCACGTTAATTACTTTAGTTAATTTCAATTTAACAGAGTTGAGCATGCACTTTAATTCAAAATTTAAAATATTTGTGCAGGTCTTGGATGAAACGACAAAGTGACCTCGAAGAAAAATTCAATAATACTCGTATAAAATCACTTGATACTTATAATAAATATAATTTAGCATATCAATTAAAATGATTAAAAGTGATATTTTCATCGAAAGTAATAAATAGGAATGATTATCATAACTTATTTATCTATGTTATATAAATAAAACAATAATGCGAGTAAATGAATAAATAAATAAATATATTACTAAGTGTGGGTGGAATTAATAATTTTCTTTTTAAAATTCATGAGATTACTAAAAATGAACAAGAATACTTCCATAATAAACGAAGGATTACCTTTTAAAAGAAGAGAGGTAGGAAAAAGAGACAAAAAATAAAAAGTGAATTTTTCTTTTCAAAAAGAAAAACCCAAGAAACCTAACCCCTCTCTTTATTGACATCAGCATAACCCCCTTCTTTTATTATTTTTTTTCAGCCAGGCTTTTCTCCTTTCTTCCCCTCTCTACCATCAGACATGCCCCCTGCACTTGGTGTTGCTAGTGTGGCGTCGCCTAGGTGTGCCATTGGAGGGCTACCAGCGTCGCTAGACTGGTTGGGCAACCTATTGTGCCACTTGCAGCCGCTTCTTCCTCCTCTTACGTGGCTTATTTCGGATTTGAAGGTGAAAACCATCAACCTCCTCCCATTAATTTCTTCGTTGATTTAGTTAACAAATATGTCTCCTTGACTTTAAGTTAGTGTTTCCTATATGAATTTGGAGTTTAATTCCCACAATCATGAGTTTTCGATGACTGAATATTTATAGGTGGTTATGGGAGAAATGAATATGGGCGTAAAACATGTGAATATACTCTTGATTGACATCGGTTTAGTTGAAATTGGAAGAGTTTTGTTGCATCTTGGAAGAATTTGGTTCTTGGTGTTGTATTTATGAGGTTGCCACTAAAATGATTAAGGTTGACGAAGATGAAAGCATCTTGGGGAAGGAAGGAGAAGTGCAATACCCCGTCACTTAATCATGTTAAATTAGTTTTAATTCTTATATTAGTTACATGATTACGATAAATCGAAATAGTAACTTGCGTATTATTCTACTGCCAAACAGAGAAATGCTTGATCTAAGAAGTTTCGATATCAGCGGAATTTCCTTTAAGTATATGAAATCTCGAATAATCATGTGAAAGTATAAAATTTCCTACAAATATGCATCTATACCTGAGCAACTCAGGAATTTATTGAGCTACAATAATTTCTTAATAGCTAAGGAAAGGAATGGAATTAGTGATTCGACGCTGGCCAATAATAGGCAATAACCTGTCCTATTTTACGTGCCTCTTTCACCCACTTTTAGCTCGTATAATAACTTAATCTTCAGGATTTTTACTTGTTTTATTTATATTTTGTAGGAAATAACTCCAAATCAAGCAAACGTCGTGAAAAAGCGCGAAGACGGGACAAAGCGAAGAAAAACAGCAAAAATCGGCAAAAAGGGACGAACTGGGGGCCGAAGCACTGTGGCACGGTGGGGCCGTGCCACCCTGGCACAGTCATGTCCCCGGGGCCTGTCGTCCGGTTTCGCAATTTTCTATTTAAGCCCTCTTCGTGCGTTTTAAGGTAGTTTAGTTTAGGTTTTAGCCAATAAAAACCCCATTGAAGGGATTAGATGAGGATTGTATTAGATTAATTTTGGATTCAAGCACTTGAATTTGAAGTTCCTTCGCGTCAATCCATAAGTCTTCTCCTCTCTCTCTTTTTATTCCAATTGCGTTCTTATTTGTTCTTGTTTTGATTATGTTAGTTTAGATTGTATGTAGTTTATATGTTTAGTTTTCATTGTTAATCCTTGTTTTATTTGGTTGCAATATTAGATTAGTTGCTTTCGCTTTCCTCCATTCTCATGCTTGTTATGTTCTTCTTTAGTTTAGGTTTAAGTTTGGGTTTTTGTGTTTTGTTGATGATTAGTTGATAGATTTTGTGGGCTTGGATTGCGACTAGTCTCTTGATGGCTAATTAATCTTGTTTTAGCCTAACCATACCCAAATTTATGCTTAGAACTTAGAGTTTTCACTCACGCCTGCCAAGTGTTCGATGAAATACTTGAGAGAGCTTTCAACTATATTTTTGGGCAATTGACTTATGCTGAGAGTTGAGGTCAATTTGCTAGTGTGGGAAAGGGAATAGCCAAATTCGGGACATGGAAATAATACTCGATCCGAGCTAGGTCCGAGGGTTGCTAATTTTGTGGTCTAATTGGGCTAATCCCATAAAAATAGGGGGTTAGGCGAATTAGACTAGCTCATGACCCTTGAGAGAGGGCTTGGGTGGTCTTTGATGGTGCAACCGACCATCTCTCGTTCATAGTGTAGTTTGGGTAGGTTAGGACTCGTCTCAGTTAGTTGGTTCGTTATTTGGCAACATCGTATACCCAAGTCCCTTTTTGTTTATTTGTTTTAGTAGTTTAGGCCCTGTTTGGTAAACAGCTGTTAGCTGTTAGCTGTTAGCTGTTTGTATTAGCTGTTAGCTGTTAGCTGTTTGAATTAGCTGTTTATATTAGCTGTTTGAATTAGCTGTTTTTAGAAAAAATGTTTGGTAAAATTTAGCTGTTTCTAAAAAATATGTTGGTAAAATTTCATTTATGCCTTTATTTATGAATTAGTTTTTAATAAGATGTGTGTAATGTTTCCAAACTTATAGACAATTATGTCATTTCTACAAAAGCTCTTCTCAAAAGGCTAATGGGAATAGCTTTTTCAAAAAGAGCTTTTTGGAGCCAAACAGTTATTGCAAACAGCTCTTTACCAAACACCCTTTAGCTGTTTGACTTGGTCAAAACAGCCAAAATCCTCCCAAACAGCTATTTTTTCCCAAAAAGCTGTTGTTACCAAATACCCCCTTAGTCTTTCTTCCATTCACTCTCTGTTTGGCCTAGATTGATACGCTTGAGTTAACTTAGTAATTGAAAACCCAATTCCCTATGGAATACGACCCGTACTTGCCGGTTGCTAGCTACAACTACACCGTGCACTTGCGGTATTTTTAACTCGACAGCCAAATGTATGGTCGATGTTGGGCCATGTGGAAAGAAAAAGTATTAGGATAAGTTTGCATTAAATTGACAAAACTTAGTAATTATCCCAAAAAAATATAGATAAAAATAGAACAAATGAAAGAATTACTACATAAAGTGGGAGATGGGCTCCCATTTACTGCAAAAACACACTCAATCTGCGACGGAAATTCCGACGAAAAATTGGGTGAATTTCGACGGAAAATCATCTCTCCGACGGAAATTCCGATCGATAAAGAGGCATCGTGAATTGGGGCGTCAGAGATTAGTGTCCGATGGATTCCGACGGAATCCGATGGAATTTCCATCGGATACTTCCGTCGGAAATTCCGACAGCTCTGCAGGACGTCCACATTTTGGCGGAAAAATTCAATTTGCATCGGAATTTCCTACATAAATGGAATTTCCCCACCAAAGAAAAAACCCAAAAAAATCGTAAATTGCAAAAAAAATTTCTAAATAATCACATATTACAAAAATTAAAAAAAACCACCACAAAATAAACCCAAAAAAAACCATCAACCTGAAAAATAAAAGCACTAAAGTGCTAAATTGAAAATTATTTCACATATAAGAAAAACCACCACAAATAAACCACCAAACACAAAATTTTTTGTCTGAAAAATAAAAATGCTAAAATGAAAACTATTCATGGCATCCACAGTTATTTTTGATCTACAGACAGATCGATTAAACTAATCTGAATCAGATAAATTCGTGGGATCATTATTGTCATTTTGGAAGTCATGCTCGTCATCAGGGTCTAAGTTCGGTTGGCTAGAAGAACCTGCACTTTGCTCCTTAAGAAATCTTAAAACCTTTTTCATGATACACTCCGTCTTCCCCTATTTTTTGGCAGTTTGACTTATGGCCTCTACTTGCTTGGTAATACTCCGACTGAGAAGTTGTGCTTGCTCTCTTGGATCAAAGTGTTCAGCTGATGAGTGGCGTGCAGCCGCAATTGTATCTGATTTCTTTAACTTGACACCCTCAGTACCAAAACCGTACACACGGCCTTTTTTATCCAGATTTCTTGAAGCCAAAACTCTTCTAGGGTTATAGGCGGCAGTTGAGAGCCCTCTTAAATTGTTGCTTGAGTGTACTCCTCCCATTTCTTGTGGTGCTCCTCCTAAGAGTTGTGAAAAATAAAATTATTACATACTTAGGCGACAATTATAACATAGGAATTAAATAATGTCCGAATAAAATGTGTCAAACTTATATATTTTTTTACAAATTTCTTATCAACAAATACTTTATCTTTGGCCTTATAGTGAGTGTCTTAAACAGTTCTTTACATGTAGGTTCTCTACCTAACAGTTTGGCCTACAGAAAATAAAATGTTCATATATATATATATATATATATATATATATATATATATATATATATATATATATATATATATATATATATATATATATATATATATATATATATATATGCACACATTGAATGTAAGAAATATTATTAATAAGCTCATTAATTAGCAGGCGTCTCTTCCTTTCACTAATCGGAATTAAGCCACATGTATGTAACGAAGGTCCAAGACCTTCTGGATCATTCAATATATTCTTTTTATTTTGTTGACTCAACTTCTTAAACGTATCATCCTTAGTCCAATGCTTAAGCATCTCATTCTAAACACTAGGAGGTAACCACTTTGGCTTTTTGTTGTACTTCTTAGCATATCCAAGAATGTCCTTGAGGCGAGTTACACCTTTAGACTCAGAGTTATGCCGTATGTGGAGTTCATTATCTGGATGCTAGTAATAGTATTTCTGTAACAAGGTTCAAAATATTATTAAACACATCGAACAATTTAATGACATTGAAGTTAATTGTACAGAAACCCAACCTTAAACTCATTAAATCATATGTCTCGTTGGGATTATGGAACTTCCCTTCATGTGGTCCAAGGACGTAGGTACTTATCTGCAAAGCTTTCCACAATTTTTTGAACTATGCCCTGGTATGGAACGAAACTAAGCAAAAAAAAATTATTAAAATTAATTATTACAGGCATGAAAAAAAATATGATTAGTAATGGAGAAAATTTCTAACGAACTTATGTATCACCGTCAGGTTGCAAATAAATCTTATTATTTGTGCTTGCAGCTTCAATATCAGGTGTAGGACCTTGTCTATCTCGTCCTGTCCTTTCATTTTGGACCCCTTCATTGTGGACTGAGTGGCTTGGCATTCTAGCTGACCAACAATCTGATTACTGTTGTAATGTGGGCTAATAATGCCAAATTGTTGATACACTAATGGGGTAGCTCAAGTGCCACCGATGTATGGATTATTGGGTTAGATAGATATTTGCATACCCATGCGAGAAAAAGGTGGCTGCACATATGGTTGTTCATTCATGCTACCAAAATAATTTCCAAACAGCTGAGTTGGGTCAAGAAAACCTCGAAACATTCCATTGAAGGTGTTTATTTCATAGTTTTCAGCTGGATCATTTTGTGGGGTCAGTTTTGGTGCTCCTCTACCCGCATCACTCCTAACGGTTCGACCTCGGTAACGTCCACTATTTGCCCCAGACATCTAATAAATAAGAACAAAATAGACACAAAATACAACAACGCAAATATTACAGTTATGAATTAATACTAAGCAGCTTCGCAGATGGTTCCAGTATATTACAGTTATGAATTAATACTAAGCAGCTTTGCAGATGGTTCCAGTTTAGTTATGTTACACCCCTCATACAAAGGTCTTTAAGCATATTCAAGCATAGAGTAAAATGTCTCAGGATTTACGTCATGAGAGCTACTCATGTTTATTTCATTAACTTGGAAGGCAGCATGAAGCATATCTTCCATATGATTAAGATCATTGTGATCGTAATTATAACTTACAGATTGTGAAGTACTTGCATCCCCTACTTCTGAATTATCATTTTCCCCATGACTTGTCCAATACCAATAATTCTTCACAAATTCCTTTCTATACAAGTGAGACTTCACAACGTTAGACGTAAAGTATTGCATATTCTTGCACTTAACACATGGATATCTATAAACTCCATTAATTCTATACTCCTCCTGTTTTTGTGCAAATTCATCAAACATATTCACTCCTGTCAACCACTCATTTCTAAGCCCATGTCTATTAGGATTTCTCCTCCTATACATCCATTGACGATGCAAATAAATACACTTCGTAAATCAAATAACAAATAAACATATTTACATTCATATTTTGCACATCTATAATTTACCAAACTAAATAAATAAAATAAAGTAATACATATATACACTATAAAATTAAATTACACAAAATTCAACAATACATAACAAATTTATATACAAATTTAATATATAAAAGAAATTCAAAAAAAATTAACCATATTTAATGAACTTGAATCATTTACCAAAACAAAACACATTAAATATTCTTAACATATTTCTACACTTTATAATAATTATACAATTTTTTAAAATACACCTACTTAATATATTTTATTCCACGTATCCAAATAAGTACACTTCATGATCAAATAACAAATATAACATATTTTACATCCATATTTTCCATATCCATAATTTACAAAGCAAAATAAATTAAGTAAACTATCACATATATACACAACAAAATTAAATTTCACAAAATCCAACAATACATAACAAATTAATACACAAGTTTAATATATACAACAAATCCAAATAAATAAACATACTTAACAATCTTAAATCATTTACCAAAACAAAACACATTAAATATTCTTAACATATTTCAACATTTCATATTAATTATATAACTTTTATAAATATACATACCTAATATGTACATTTTATTCCACTTATCCAAATAAATACACTTTACAAATCAAATAACAAGTAAACATATTTCACATCCATATTTTTCAGATCCATAATTTACCAAACAAAATAAATTAAATAAACTAACATATAAATTACACACTACAAAATTAAATTTCACAAAATTCAACAATATATAACAAATTTATATGAAACTTAATATATACAACAAATCCTTAAAAAAAACATACCTAACAAACTTAAATTATTTACCAAAACAAAACACATCGAATATTCTTAATATATTTCAGCATCTTATAATAATTATACAATTTTTATATATATACATACTTAATATATTTTATTCCACTTACATAAATAATTACACTTCATAAATCAAATAACAAATATAACATATTTCACATCCATGTTTTCCACATCCATAATTTACCAAACAAAATAAATTAAATAAACTAACATATAAATTACAGACTACAAAATTAAATTTCAAAAAATTCAACAATATATAACAAATTTATATAAAACTTAACATATACAACAAATCCCAAAAAATTAAACATAACAAACTTAAATTATTTATTAAAACAAAATACATCAAATATTCTTAATATATTTCAACATTTTATAATAATTATACAATTTTTATAAATATACATACTTAACATAATTTATGCCACTTATCCAAATAATTACACTTCATAAATTAAATAACAAATATAACATATTTCACATCCATATTTTCCGCATCCATAATTTGTCAAACAAAATAAATTAAATAAACTAACACGTATATATACTACAAAATTACATTTTACAAAATTCAATAATAAAATAACAAATTAATATAATTTCAACACAGAATAATTTCAATAAACATAGTTACTTAGTGTCACTAACCTCTACATACCCGAAAACAGTTGCAAAACAAGGGCAGCGGCGACAACGGCTTCTCTTTTTCAACTCACCCATAACAAAGTGACCTCCAAAAAATACTAATTAACTCAAAATTTTCACTTTAAAACAACAATTTAACTAATAATAATTAACTAATCGATGATTAATAATTAACAGCAACCTCCTTCACGCTCTCCGGCCATCGAGAAAAATGGAGCTCGTATTTTCTCTCTCCTCCTTCCTCTCTTTCTCTCTCCTCGACGCCCTCTCTCTCCCCCCTCCGTTCTCACCTCGGTTGCAAAATGTAAACTGAAATATCCAAGTCTTTTCCTTTAAAAACCGGATCTATTTTTTTTGAAAAATACGCCGAATTTACGATGGGATTTACATCGGAATCCGACGGAATTCAAAAATTCCAACGGAATTCCGTCAGAATTTCCAATGGGCACGATTTCCGTCGGAAATCCCGTAGGAATTCTTGAATTTCGTCAGACTGGGATTTATATTCCGTCGGACAGTTCTTATTCACTCTGTCGGGCGGGTTGTACGTCGCTTTTTCCGTCGGTATTCGGTAATGTGGAGTTTTGTGAATATATCCCACAAACTAAATAAAAAAAAAAAAAGAAGAAAGCTGCACACTACATCCACATCCATCATTGTCTTCATTTGTACAAGGTAATCAATCCTTTTCCCACCATTTTGTCTCCATTGAATGTGAATATCATGAATATCCAAATTAATCCATGAGCAATTCATGTGATTAGTAGGATAATATTTTTAATAAATTGAGTTGTATTGCCTAATTGAATTATTGAAAGAAGTCATTGAGATGTATACGATGGATGAATGAACAAAGTATGCCAATTTACTTGAATTGATTCATTAGAATTGCTTGAGTTTAGTATGGAATTGGGTGCTTCTTTTAAGTAATATTGAAATGTGGATATAGAAATGTTGTTGTCTTTTCGATTGTCAGTTGTTACGTGAGTAAAGCGACTGATGAAATTGGAAGTGAGCATGAAGCATTGGGCATTTGGGTTAAGCAATTGTGAAAGTTTCTACCCTAATTAGATTGGACGTATGTCTATCTTGTTTGGGTAACTTGTACTTGTGGAATTGAGTTGGGTTCTGTGTTAACTTAAAAGAAGCATAAAAGTTAGAGATTTATGTCTAGAAATAGATGTGGAGTAGTGAAAGAGTAGGGTTTTGGTAAAAGAATATTCTTAGTTAAGCGTTCAAGTCAATGTTTAATAAGAAGTTGGGGATCTAAAAATGAGTCAAGTTAGTTAAATGAGCTAAGGGGATTGATTGGCCTAAATGTCTATTTAAAAGGTACATGAAGCATTTGGGTTCATAAGGAGCTAATTCAAGTAATCAACAGGCATTGATTGAATTAATTGATCTTTTGTTTGGGCTTAAAGTGTCAAGTTCGAGATTGATATACATAGATGAGACAACCTTGATAATGAAAGGAAATGGGGTCATGTGAAAGTATAAGTATGGGAAGAAGGTGTGTAACATAGGTACTTGGGGTTTTAAAGTCAAGTGAGATTTGTAAGGACCATAGGAGTTGCTAACAAATTTAGTCAAAACAACTCTGGTTTGTGTGGAGCTAAAATTACATTTAAGGGGAAATGATTAAGCAACAACATAATTACATAGTAAATGTGAACATTAGTATTTATTTGGTTACGTGAATGATGGTAAAGGGAGGAAAAGTCCCTCGAGATGTTTCCTACACGAAAATTTACAATACTAGCCTGTTAGTTGATAAGTTTTTGAAATTAAAAGCATATTGTTATTACAGAATAAAGATTTAGAAAATTGAATTATCATAAACACAAAACTTGAATTGAGGTCTTATAAAAAGAACAGTCATACACTGAGGTTTAAAAGACAACACTCAATTTTTACAGGTATGTTACTACTTATACCCTTCAAAGCTATTTAAATGTATATTTCCTAATATTACCAAGTTTTATTGGCCGTTGGAACCTTAACGACCCATTTCGTTGTTCATCGTTTAATGTAATGTTCAATGTTTAAGGTTCAATGTCCAATGTCCAATGTTCATTGTTCATAGTTTCTCCTAGCAGAATTCATTATTTGGACCCTTCCCGTTAAATAGGAAATTCATAGTTTATTGTTCCTTGATGCCATGGGCACTGTTCACATGTTTAGGTTCTTGTCCAGACCGAGAAATAATTAATTTCATAGTCAATGTTAAATACAGTGTTCCTCAAAGGACATTTAAAAAGCATAGTTTGAACATTGCGCGCACGCTCATTAACTCCTTGTAAATAGTTATTGACTGTATAAGGTTAACATATTGAGCTATAGCTTATTTTCGTATTGTTTTATGTTTTCAAATTAATTTATGGAAACACTATTGCAGCCACAAGGAAATGTAAATCCATTTTGGATGCAATAGATTGTTGCGTTGTGTCTACTTTGGAATGTTTAATAATAGTCTTAGACCTTGTATGGTGTAAAAATAGTAACTAGTGGGTACTACTTATCTAATCAACTCTACATCTTTATCTATAGCCTTACCTCTATAGGACGGCGATAATGCCTTGGCTTGATAGCACATTCCGCTGACGCATAATGCATATTAAGAAGGGTGTTTAGAAGGTGATTAAGCTGAGGTGTTATAGAGATGGTATTACAGCGAATTTAGAAGTTCGAATGACTAGATTAATGTCATTATTTGGGGCTTAGATAGCCGAGGCTTTAGACTTGTTGTAGCAAATTGGCAAAAGTTCGTAAGAATAAGGTTGGCTGTGTAAGGAATAAATAAGTAAGCCCCACGATTGACTAAGAGATGTAAGTTTTTATTAAATGTGTATAGAGAGGCATGTATATGCTTACGTCAAGATGTTTGCCTTATGTATAAGTATACATATTGTGGAAGCTGATAAGTGTTTTATGATGATAACAAATGGTAGGGCAGGGCCTTTTTGAAGTGGCAACCCTAGGAACCCTCAAGATTCCCAACTCCCCCCAGAACCTCCATAAGGAAAAGACCCTTTTCCCGTGATGCCATTTGTCTCAGAGTTACCAATCGATATAAAGGAATATAAGCCTAACTTATCAGATATCTAGGTCGGGGACGACTAGTTTGATATTTGGGGAGGAAGGGACGAGGTGACTCTAGTGATTCAAGTAGTGTGAAGAGTGTAATCAACATTCTTGAGTTTCCTAAGGTGAAAGAAATAAGTTTTGATGAGACTGGGGAAGATTCTTAGAGTTCTAGGTCTGAAACTAGTGACAGTAGTGACCTAGATTACAAATCAATACGATGGAACAGGAAGACGAAGCAAGAGAAGGAGCTAGATATGCAAAAAATATAAATATGTAAAGTAGCATGTAGGAACTTACCCCTACGAGGGGAATAGCAAGGTTAACAATGGTATAGTACTTCAAGTCATAGGGTTAGAGTAGTGTCGGATCTAACCCCCCATCCACCTATTTTGTTTTAAGGGGTGAGCCCTTTTTTACTTTCTACCATGGAGAATGTACTCCTAGTAGATTAATATAGCATATGACATGATTAAGTTAATGAATATACGTAAGTTTTATGTCTATGACTAAGGGAGCAAAGGAAAAGCAAATGTATCAAGTAGATTTAATGTTTAGTTTTAAAATCCTTTTTACTTGCAAGTGCACAAGGTTAATTGTAGAGTAGTGAGTATACGGGTGTCGATCCCACGTGGAACAAAGTGATTTTCAATTTAACTTTTCCAATTAAAGAGAATAGTTAAATTTGGGAGTTCAATTATTAATGCGGATTAAGGAAGCAAAGGAAAAGCAAAGGTATCAAGTAGAGAGAAATCGGATTAGAGAACGATCTAGGACTTTGGATTTCACCATTGATACAAATATTGATTTATTAATTCAAATGGTGATTCAATTTGTCTTTTGTTCAACCTAAGCTATGAGCATTAGGTCATAAATAAAAAAACGATGATTATAATTATCAAATGAGATTATTTATCTAGAAGGTTAGCATGAATCACTCTTCTTAGGCATAACTCATCTAATTTTTAGAATAAATTATTCAATTTTAACAATTACAATTTTAAGTCCAATTACATAATCATCATATTACCCTATAAGGTCTAATATTCATTTGAGATAGCAAATTAAACTAGTATAATCAACATGATTAAATATTCGTATTAAGATGCATAAATAGATTACGATCAAATTTAAACTCAGAATTATGTAATTAAAGACACAAAAATAACCCCATAAGAAATTAAAAAAGTAATATTATTATCAACGATCCATCCTAATTCTAGAAATGAGTAGTTTAGCCGGCCATAGTTAGTGAAAACACCATTAAAGTTAGTATATTTGACTTCCTATGCCCAAACATTTGTACTCAATTAGACAAAAGATGAGATTAAGTGTCAACTCTCAAATGTGACTCACAAATGAGATGAGAAGAAAAGGGAAAAATAGCTTAACAAAGCTTATTTTCTTGTAAACCCCTCAAGCAAAATGATTTTGTCTTACAAAATACTCTTAACTCTCTAAAGAAAAATAGAAGATGGAAGATAGAAGAACGCTTGGATATTTGAATGGGTGAATGGATGACTAAATGCTTTAACCCATGACCCCTTTTTATAGTTGAAAATCAATCTCTCTTAATTCCCAAAAATTAATGAAAATTAGTTTCAATTAATATTTTGGCTGTTATATGCATGAAAAAGGGCTAGCCTTCAGCATAAAATTAATTTTGCTTAATTACGGTTATCTAGGTTAACAATTAGCTCATGTGAAACTAGAAAAAAGGAGTGGGTTGCAGTCTTAGAAGCTGAAACAGTCAGATGGGGTGAAGAATTGGGCAGAGAACAACGGGCCCATCCAGAGAGAGGGGAAAAAGAGGAAATGGATGGGCAGGCTAGCGAAGTGGGGCTGCAAGACATGCCTGTGCGGAAGTCTGAGAGCAGGGAGAGAAGAGAGGAGAAAGGGAGAGAGAGGCACTGGGCATCTGGGTTCTGGCCGGACCAGGGGGCATTTGGGCCGAGCCCTGGCATAGGGGAAGGAGAGAGGAGTGAGGAGAAAAGAAAGGGGGCCTGGCGGGCTGGAGCTGACGAACTGGTTGGGTAATGAGATGGGCTGGTGGATGCTTAGGCTTTTTTTCCTTTTGTTATTTTTCTTGCTACTGGGCTGGTCTCAAACACTGCTTGCAGTGTCAAGTTGAGTTTTGATCAGCTTCGTGCCTAAATTCATTTCTTTTATTTTCACCTGAAAATCATATAAAATATGCATTATTCTCTCATAAAATATATTTTAAAGACTCAAAAGTAGGTAAAATGAAGGGTAATTATATATAAAATATGAATTATCACTATTGAAGTTGTTAAATTACTTACGAATGAAATGAGCAATAATGGAATCCATAGAAGAATATAGCAATATGCGCTAGTTAGCGTCTCTTGTCTGGCCCCCATGAACAATAAAGGTAATAACCTTGGTAATACGAGGGGAGTGGCCTATGAATAAATGATGATGAGAATAAAACATGAATGTGTAGTCACAAGGGATATGGTTGAGAGGGAGCTGATATGTTTGTATATATGATGAATATAATGGTGAACCCAAAAGACAACATTCTAAAGAAGAATTTATAAAGGAACAATGTAGAATCTGGGCCAGTTTGCTCAATCAATCAAGATTTCCCCGGTAGTAACATCTCAAAGAAGTCAGAAAGCTATCAGCGTAACCTCAAACCCTGAAAATGTCGAGGGTCAAAAAGAACTATTAGATGACTTAGATCCTGAACTGATAGTAAAGTTGTGGCTAAAGTAATAAAGAAGCTTAAGAGTTATGGATCTGAAAAGGATGAGAATGAAAATAAGTCCTTTGATGTGGTTGCAAAACGAAATCCTAAAACATATAGTGGGGAAGGAAGGCTGGCACTAGAAGACTGGCACTAGAAGAATGGACCAGGCAGACAAATATATATATATATATATATATATATATATATATATATATATATTTGATGCTGTAGAGATTCCTGATAACAAGCGTGTGACTATTGGTGCCTTTAACCTCACTACATAAGCTGACATCTACTGGGGAATAGTCAAGGCTACCTTATAAAGTCTCGAGGCTACCTGGAGCAAGTTTAGTAAAGTACTGTGAGCACAGTTTTGTCCTATGCACTTACAAAAGCAAAAGCAATGAGAGTTTCTAACCTTGAGGCATGTTAACCTATCAATAATGGGGTATGGAAGTCACTTCGCTGAACTCTCAAGGTTTGCCTTAGAATATGCAGCCTACAGTCAAGTTAAAATGTCAAGATTTGAAGAGGGCCTAGCGCCTTATATTAGGAACCAGATGGCTGGACAACCCATGCAATTCAGTTAGGAATTGTGTGAGCATGCTACTGAAGTCGAACAGGTGAAAAATGAGTTGAGAATGGCCAATCAGCCAACCCTATGAAAAGGTGGAATAAGAGAGACACTCAGGTTGAGAGATTTTCTAGCAAGAAACCTACCAATGTGAGTGATAAGTGCTTAATGTATACATCATTTTAAGGCTGTTTTGCTTAATTTTTTGGAGAATTATGTACTTTAAGTTAATATTTATACTCCTATTCTCGATTTATGCTTGGGTATAGTTGTTTTATGTGTTTTGTAGGATTTTAAGTCTTTTTACCCAGCATTTGACCTTAAATAGATGTATTTTGACCTCCCCCATGGACACCCATGTGTTGCTATGCCCGTGGAGCAAGAAAAGAGTAGAAAGCCGGTTCCATCCCAGACCACGGTCAGACCATGGTACCTGCCATGGACTGTGGTGAGCCTGTAACTACTGCCTCCTCGTCTTCCTTCGACTGTGTAGCTGAGATCAACCAAGCCTCTCTATAAAAGGCCCCATTTTGTAGCAATATAGAGCAATCCTTGCAACCCAAAATATAGAGTAGCGTAGATTAGAGTTTAGCCTCGTTTCTTTCTTTCTCAAATTTTTTTTATTTCTAGTTTGATTTTTAGTTTTGGTGAGAAATCTTGGGTGTATGTGTTTGGTTTTCGAGGCAGTTTAAAGCCTTTGATTGAAGGTCATCTCAGTCAAACCTTTCTCTCAGATTTTATCGGATTGTTGGTTAGTTTTGTTTATTTCTTAATCATGTCTGAGTAGTTTTCTTTTGTCTAGGGATTTAGCAGTTTGTGGAAGTCTAGTTGGATCATGTTTTAATTTATAGAATTGTGCTTATTTTCATGATTGATTTGATTTCGTTTATCAAGTAGTTTTATTGTTGTGAGTAGATTTTTAGCCAAAATTTGCTTGCTTACTTGAAACAAACGAATGAAAAACTGAAAGGTGACATTTGGTTGTTAGACTGTCTGATTAAACCTAACGTGGAGTCCTCTTGAAAGAGAGATTTACATGTTAGGAGGACTAGTGAGTAATTGAATATATTAAACTTAAATTAAGGTAAATTAGTTTGAAAGAATGACTTTCGCTTAGTTTAGGCAAATTTGGTTGAGTTTGAAAGAATAGACCAAATTTCTTGATAGATTGCACTTTCTCGAGATTAGCTAATTAGAGGAAAGCACATGATTACTTTTTTAATCCAATACTCTTTTATAACTACGAGAATTCCTAGACATATTTTCCCTTTGATTGATTCAGAATAGTGAATTAGAAATTGTTAAATCAAAACCAATTGAATTAGAATTTTGCTTAGCACAGTCTATCCGACAAAACTCAGTAGGTTACATTAGTCCCTGAGGAATAATATCTTTATCTATACTACTGCTACCCCTGCACTTGCGGTAGTCTTAATCAAGTTTTTGACGCCATTGCCGGGGACTAAATTGTTAACTATTAAGTTATCTTACGAAAGTGATATTTTCTATTCTTGTTTAACTACGCTGGTAGTGATGGTGAAAAGTGCTTGCAGGAATTTTTCCTAGTTTATGCGAAGTTCGATCTTATACAAATCCGATCTTGAGATTGAGAGGACTTTCCACTTAAGGAGGAAAAAGCAAAGGATTCAAGAACAAAGGCGCGAGGCAAGAAGGAATTCAAACATGGCAGGAGGAGGAGGTGACCGAAGAAGGACTTTTCGCGATTTCGTTACCCGTAGAGTCCAAGGGATCGCCTCAAGCATCGCTTGCCCTACTGTAGATGCCAACAATTTCGAACTCGACTCGGCACTCATTTCTATAGTGCAACAATCCTAGCTCAATAGAACTCCTTTGGAAGACCCGAATCTACACCTCTTGGTCTTTTTGAAGGCGTGTGACACATTGAAGTTCAATGAAGTCTCCAATGATGGCATTCACTTGTGCTTATTTCCTTTCTCGTTGAGGGATAAGGCAAGGGCTGGGTTACACACTTTGCCATCTGGATGCATTACCACCTGGGATGAGTTAGCAAGGGAATTCCTTGCCAAGTTTCTCCCTCCAAGCAAAACAACAAGCCTAAGGAATTAGATCACCAACTTCATGCAAAGAGATGATGAGACGCTCTATGAAGCCTGGGAGCATTTTAAAGATCTGCTGCATTTGTGCCGCCATTATGGTCTTCAGCATTGGATGATTATCCAAGCCTTTTATAATGGTGTGACCCAATCTGTAAGGTCCACTATTGATGTGGCGGCAGAAGAAAATCTGATGAGCAAGATTGAGGATGAAACCTATAATCTAATCGAGGAGATGATACTCAACAACGTTGAATGGTCCATTGAACGAGGCCAACCCAAATGGGTTGGAGGTAAGCTTGAAGTTGATGCACTTACTTTACTCTTTGCTAAAGTAGATGCCATGACCCAAAGATTAGACCGAATCAATGTTAATGCTGTGAATTCTAGTGCCCCTTCCCCCTGTCCAATTTGTGGTTCTGTTGAGCATGTAACTTTGAATTGTCAAGTAAGGAGTCCTTTTTTCCAAGACTCTAATGAAGTTAATTATATTCAAAATTTCAACCCAAGACTGACCAATGACCCTTACTCTAATATATATAATTCGAGTTGGAAGAATCATCCAAAGTTTTCTTATAGGTCTAATCCTAGCCCATCAAATGTACCCCCTATGAACGCTAGACCACCTCCTAGTTTTCAAAGGCACCCATTCGCTTCTCAGAGGCCCCAAAAGTCTAATTTAGATTCGATAATGGAAAGCATGCTTATGGCGCAATAAAAATAGGATGAGTATATTAAACAATTAGCCTCAAAGATTGATATGCTTACAACTCATAATAGGATGTTAGAAGCTTAAATTTCCCAAAAAGATACTTTTTTCATCTACACCCCTAAATAGACTTCTTAGCAAACCCAATCCCAATCCTCATGACACTGTAACTGTGTTACCATGAAGGAAGAAGAAGAGATCTTAACTGACCCTGAGGATTCACCAATGAAAGAGGATAGGGAAATAATCATGGCTGGAAATAAGGAGAGAAATAATGATGGCAAGACTGTCACATTCAAAGAGAATGACACTGTTGAGATCCCCATTATTTTTCCACCTAAGCTCCCTAACCCAGGTAATTTTTTCTATTCCCTGCATTGTGGGAAAGGTGGAAATTGAGAGAGGTCTATGTGATTTAGGTGCTAGTGTCAGCATAATATCCTATTCTTTGTTTTATGAGTTTCACCTAGGACCATTACTAGCCGCACCTTTTTCACTACAGTTGGCTAATGGTTCTGTGACGCAACCTATAGGCAAATTGGATAATGTGTCAGTCAATACAGGAGACATTTGGATGGTGCAAGAGTTCATTATGGTTGATATGCCTGAAATCAACAATGCTCAAATTATCCTAGGTCGGCCCATTTTGGCGACAGCTGGTTGCCATATTGATATAAGAGAGGGTCGTGTATCTTTCGAAGCAGAAGGGCGCTTTGCTGTGTTTAGCAATAGAAAGGAGGACGTGGTTTCTCCTCATTCTTCTATATTGGATGTATTACCTCTTTCCCCTAAGATTGATATGGAGGATATCTTGAATTGTGAATATCCTCCTGATTCTGAGTGGATTTCATATGAGGACCCTGACCGAGGGTATGTTAAGGTGGAGTTTTCTGCTCCTATGCCACCTAACAAGCCCGAGGTTGAGGCCCCTGTTCCTAGTGAGTCTTCCATGGGTGATTATTGCAAGTTTGCAGAAACTGTTCTATCTATGCCTAGGTTTTGATGCAGATTTTGATGTGGGGATTAAACAAGTTGATGGTAGCTCGTCTGATGGGCCACAAGAGCGATTTGTTTTGTATGCAAATAATGCATTATGATACCAAGTTACGAAGATGAAGAACCTACAACCAGAACTTTTAAGATGGTACCTTCGCTTGAAGAAATTTGATTGTGTGGTCCGGGACAAAGGCAATGTCCATACACTTCTTGATCCGGACCAAGCATAGAACAAGGATCAAGCTCTTGACCTTAAAAGAACGCTTCTTAGGAGGTAACCCAAGTTCTTTTCCTTTTTCTTTTCTTAGCTTTTATTTTTACTATTTTTGTAGTTTGTCAAAAGAAAAAAAGGAGAGAAAGAAAAACAAAGAAAGGGAAAATATGAATAAAATGTTAACCACCACGGCCAGATCCCCAGAGCCACGGCCGTGGGTTGCCATCCCAAAAAAAAAAAAAAATGAAAATATAGTGGACTAGTAGACACCACGGTCTAACCGTGGTAAAGCCCATGGTCTGTGGTAGACCGCTATGGTCTGCGGTCTAGGTTTTTGACCGCAGAGCCCTTTTCTCTCCCTCACTTCTTCTTCTTCAACCTCGACTCTCTCTCTCTCTACCTTCATTTTCTCTCTCTAAACTCTCTATACTTCACACCTTCAATCTTCCCTCATGTCTACCCCATTTTCAATCATTTTCACACTAAATCATTTCCTTTCATTCAATCTTCCTTTTTTCTCCACAAATTTCATCTCTTTTCTTCTTCTTCTTCTTCTTCTTCTTCAAATTCATCTCACTTTCACTCATCCACCATACCCATCCTTTTCTCTCTCTTATTCTTCATATTTTTACTTAATTCTTCAATTTGCTAGGTTTTAGTTCTCATTTTGGTTTTGGTTTTGTTTTTGATTAGAGTTTGTAACCATGGCACCAACCAAGAGACAAAGGAGCACTAAGGAGGTTGGGTCTTCAAGTCAAACACCACCTTAAGCTCCAAGGACATCTCGAACTGCGCATGCTAGAGGTAATATTCCTCACCCTCTTGGTTTAACACATCCCGATCATGTTACTAGGTACAATTATTTGAATGAACGTATAGTTGTAACAACTAGATATTATGATGAGGATTTGTTAGCCCGATTGGGAATGTTGGATGATATTAGATGGTTGTGTGCAAGAGGTGGTATGGGACACCTTTTAGAAATTAGAAAGCATACATACCGGGACCTGACCCTAGAATTCCTTAGTATACTCTATATCGAGGTCACTAGAGGACCTCAATGTCAAGCCGGATATATATCATTTTATTTACAGGGACAATTGTATGAACTGAACTTGTACCTTTAACAGTATTTTTGATTTCCTACCTAGCATGGATTTATCGAGTTGCCAAGTCCCCCGTGAATTCAACCTGAATGCGTTTTGGGGTGAACTTTCGGGAGTGTTAGGTACAATACTAGTTCATTAAAATGCACACATATTAGAAAACCCTGCATTAGAGTAGCTCAGCGTATTTTGGCTTGTTCTCTGTTTGCTCAGGACCATAGTCTGAATGTCTCGAGACTTTCTGAGTTGTACTTTTTATCCTGTATCCTTGATGGTGTTCAGCTTGACTCAGGTTTATTTCTAACTAGACAATTGCATAGTGCTGCTGTTAGCACTAAAGGTAGAATAGTCAGATGTGGGATTGTAAATACTATTGTTAGATTCTTGGGAGTTGAGCCCAATTTTGAGGATAGAGTTTCCAGGTTTGAACGGCTTGATCAAGCCGCTTTTGAGATTATGAACTTTTGTAAAGTTGAGGCTGGCCGTTTATGTTGGATTTACCCCGGAGACTGGGTTTTGCCGCTTCTCAAAGTTGATCGCACCACTCTACTTCACCAAGCTAACCTTTATTGTGTACCTGGTTATGAGGAGGTTGTTCGACCTGTACCCCATCATCTAGCCCGCCAATCTAGTCAAGCCATACCTAGTTCTTCCTCTCAACCACCCCTTCCTGACTATTCTGATATCCAAGAGAACCTTAGATCCATTCAAGAGGAGCAAGTTTCCCTTCGAGCTTTTGTTACTTTTGAGAGCGCTGTTCTTCGGGACTTTGTCCAAGAGTGGCACGATGAGCTTCGTGAGTTGCTTGCTTCCCAGACACAATATTTCCAAGACTATATGGCATGTCTGGAGACCTAGCGAGATTGGCATATCTCTCATGGCCAACCACCCCATCCTCCACCATCACCTCCTTTCTGAATGCTATGTGCTACTTCCCTTCCCTTTTTTTTGTTATGCGCCCACATTGAGGCCAATGTATGATTCAAGCATGGGGGAGTGAGTTAGTTAGTCATTATATTTGGTGTCTAATGCATGTTTTCGGTTTGGTGTGATTATGCTTTTTATATGTTTTTAGTGGTAGTTTTTGTAGTTTTTGATTTTTGGTTTCAGTTTTGTTTAGTAGTGCATTTAGTTTTCTTTTTATTCTAGGTTACATTTTGGTTTTTGTTTATTTTTCTTTTTTTTCTTTTTTAGTCTCTTTGCATTTTAGTTTGCATTGTTATTAGGAGAATGCCCAAAAAAAAACCAAAAAAAAGTAAAAAGAGAAAAAAAAAAATCCTCCAATGATGATCTTTATAGATTTGGTAGACTTCTATGGTTTAATTTGATCCTCTGATTCATCCGAATTGTGCATAAAATGTTTATGAATGAGTTTTCGAAATGATCTCCATGTTTTGACTACATGTTGGATACTAGTTGATTTATCTCATGAGTCTTTACATGATTTTTGGCATGTGTTTACTAGTGAGCTAGTCTTGACCTTGATATATGTCCCGTGAGATTTGAGCTTTTAGAGGCTATTCATCATTTTATCTCATATTTTCTTTCATGTGTGACTCTTTCCTGATGTTATTTCTCTAGAACTTGCTTTGATTCTCAATCAAGATCACATTTCGCATATGCATTTAGGCAATATGATTGAGGCATTTTTTCTTTCTTTGATTCGTTGAAACCCATGACCAAATAGCTACCTTTGTTGTGTATTGTATCCCTTGCTAGCCCCATTGAGCCTTATATCTGTTTTTCCTGATTAAAACCTCTGATTATAGCCCATGGCCAAATACTTGTCTTACCTTTAAGTCAAGACTAGAGGAGTATTTCATTCTTTTGCATGATAGGATGTTAGTAAGGTGGATTGTTATCTTTTAGTGAATTATGGCTATTTGGTGCAGGGATGTGAGATTTTGATAAATCCGTTGTTTCATTGTACAAAAAAAAATCAAAAGAAAGCCTTAGTGGGATTGTTAGATATTTGTGATTTTTCGACTCTTTCTCTTTTCAATCTGGGATTTAATTTATTGATAAGTTGTAATGGTTTAAGAAGTATTTGTGTGATGCATTGGAATTGTTTATCTTTTAGTCTGTGGCTTCTAGCTCCTCATTTCCAAATCGCTTGTTCCCCTCTTATCTTTACCCATAGTCCCGTTATATCCCTATGAAAAGTCCTCATGACTGTCTAGTATGTTTGCATTTTAGTGATGGCAAATTTGAGAACCTTATCAAACCTATGGTAGATTTAAGTTTAAGGAATAGGAATTGAGAGAACCTTCTTCATTATAAACACATGAGTGATGAGAGTTACAAAACTATAGTAAGGTTCTACGCCTTGTTAGCCTTACTTGTTTCATATGATTGAATGATTGTATTTGACGATCTGGGAAAGATTGATTTAAGTTTGACATTGTGGTCTATCAAAAACACTACAAAAATGGGGCCGAATGCCGACAGAAAAAGCGATGTACAATGCACCTGATGGAGTCATTAAGCTCTATCCAACGGAAATTACATCGAAATCCGACGGAAAATTAAATTTCTACCGGGATTTCCGATAAAATTCCTTCCTGTCGAAAATTCCACGGATGTCCATCGGAAATTCCATCGGAATTTCGACTTTCCGTCGGATTCCGATGTAATTTCCTTCGGATAATTGTCCCGTTTCCCAAAAAAAGTAGATCTGGTTTTTAAAGGCATAGTCTTCGATTCGACCCTCATTTCACAACCGAGATAAAGAGAACAGAGGAACGAGAAAGAGGGCACCGAGGAGAGAGAAAGGGAAGAAGGAGGAGAGAGAAAGAGCAAATTTCATTTTTTCCAGTGGTCAGTGAACGTGAAAGAGGTTGCTGTTAATTATTATTCACTAGTAAGTTAATTATTTTTAGTTAAATTGTTGTTTAAAATTGAAATTTTGGCGTTAATTAGTATTTTTTTGGTGATTAATTTGCTAGGGGTAGGTTGAAGAGGAGAAGCCGCCCGCCACTACCGCCCTCGCCACCACCGTCTTTTTGCAATTGTTTTCGGGTATTTAGAGGTTAGTGACACTAAGCAACTAGGTTTATTGAAATTATTGTGTATTGAAATTATATTAATTTGTTGTTTATTATTGAGTTTTGTAAAATTTAATTTTGTAGTGTATATATGCGTTAGTTTATTTAATTTATTTTGTTTAGTAAATTATGGATGTGAAAAATGTGGATGTGAAATATGTTATATTTGTTATTTGATTTATGAAGTGTAATTATTTCGATAAGTGAAATAAAATATATTAAGTATTTATATTTATAAAATTTGTATAATTATTACAAAATATTGAAATATATTAAGAATATTTGATGTGTTTTGTTTTGGTAAATAATTTAAGTTTGTTAAGTATGTTTAATTTTTTGGAATTTGTTGTACATATTGAGTTTTATATAAATTTATCATATCTTATTGAATTTTGTGAAATTTAATTTTGTAGTGTGTAATTTATATGTTAATTTATTTAATTTATTTCGTTTGGTAAATTATAGATGTGGAAAAAATGGATTTAATATGTTTACTCGTCATTTGATTTTTGAAGTGTATTTCTTTGGATAAGTGGAATAAAATATATTAGATATGTATATTTATAAAAGTTATATAGTTATTATAAAATGTTGAAATATGTTAAGAATATTTAATGTGTTTTGTTTTGGTAAATGATTTAAGTTTGTTAAGTATGTTTATTTTTTTAAATTTGTTGTATATATTAAGTTTTATAGAAATTTGTTATGTATCATTGAATTTTGTGAAATTTAATTTTGTAGTGTGTAATTTATATGTTAGTTTATTTAATGTATTTTGTTTGGTAAATTATATATGTGGAAAATATGGATGTAATATGTCTACTTGTTATTTGATTTGTAAAGTGTACTTATGGATAAGTGGAATAAAATATATTAGGTATGCAAATTTATAAAAGTTATATAATTATTATAAAATGTTGAAATATGTTAAGAATATTTACTGTATTTTGTTTTGGTAAATGATTTAAGTTTGTTAAGTATTTTTATCTTTGTGGATTTGTTGTATGTATTAAATTTGTATATTAATTTGTTATGTATTGTTGGATTTTGTGAAATTTAATTTTGTAGTGTATATATGTGATAGTTTATTTAATTTATTTTGTTTCGTAAATTATGGATGTGGAAAATATGGATGTAAAATATGTTATATTTGCTATTTGATTTATGAAGTGTATTTATTTGGATAAGTGGAATAAAATACATTAAATAGGTATTTTTAAAAAATTGTATAATTATTATAAAATGTATAAATATGTTAAGAATATTTAACGTGTTTTGTTTTGGTAAATGATTTAAATTTGTTAAGTATGTTTATTTTTTTTGGATTTCTTATATCTATAAGGTCTGTATATAAATTTGTTATGTATTGTTGAATTTTGTGTAATTTAATTTTGCAGTGTATATGTGTATTACTTTATTTCATTTCCTTTGTTTGGTAAATTATGGATGTGGAAAATATGGACGTAAATATATTTATTTGTTATTTGATTTATGAACTATATTTATTTCGCTAAGTGGAATAAAATATATTAAGTATATATATTTATAAAAATCATATAATTATTATAAAATGTTGAAATATGTTAAGAATTAAGAATTTTTTTGTTAATAATATTTTTTTGGGCTTGTTTATTTCGATGAAATATGAAATAAATAATGTAATTTGTGTTTAATAGATAAAATAGTTACGTTAAACTTATTTTCTTATGGCATATATGTTTAATTACATTCTTGTAATTTAGTTTTTTGTGAAAATTTATTTTCGGAATATGGGAATATAAAATGTGAACTAAATATGAATATGATTTTTTTTCGGAATATGCGAATAGAAAGTGATAATTAAACATATTTGTTTTGGTAAATGATGTTAATTTTGGTTTATTTATTATGTATTTTAGATGAAAAAAAAGGAAAAATGTTGAACGATCAAAAAAATATCGCAATTGTTCATGCTCCTGTGACAAGCTTGGCATTGTATTTTGCCGATTGAAACAGGTTTCTTTTATGTGTTTATCGATAATTATTCAAGTGCATCAAAGTTGTGTTAGTATTCATGGATAAGTTGATTATTGTCTTCCGAATATTGAATTGTATGATGTATTACAATAATTCATTAGTTAGTGCATGGTTAAATTGATTTCTACGTGATATTTATTAAAATTAATTGTAGTATATGTAACAATTAATGCTACCAAATTATCAACATATGGATAGGCCATTGCATCGTCAACGGATGTATAGGAGGAGAAATCCTGATGGACATGGGCTTAGAAATGAGTGGTTGGCGGTAGTTACTATGTTTGATGAATTTGCATAAAAACAGGAGAAGTATAGAATTAATGGAGTTTATAGATGTTCATGTGTTAAGTGCAAGAATATGCAATACTTTAGGCCTGACGTTGTAAAGTCTCATTTGTATAGAAAGAGATTTGTGAAGAATTATTGGTATTGGACAAGTCATGAGGAAAATGATAATTCAGAAGTAGGGGGTGCAAGTACTTCACAATCTATAAGTTATGATTACAATCACAATGATAGCAATCATATGAAGCATATGCTTCATGCTGCTTTCCAAGCTAATGAAATGAACATGAGTAGCTTTCATGACGTAAATCCTAAGATATTTTACTCTATGCTTGAATCTGCTCAAAGACCTTTGTATGAAGGGTGTAACATAACTGAACTGGAAACATCTGTAAGGCTGCTTAGTATCAAATCAGGCCACACCAGGTCTCAATGTTATTTCAATAAAGTTGTTGGTCTGATGAAAGATACATGCGCATTCCAAAAAATTATCATCAGCAGCTGAGAAAAGTGAGAGATTTAGGCATGGACATTCAGGAAATTGGTTGTTGTCTGAATGGTTGTATGCTTTATTATAAACATGATGAGGCTATATCTGCATGCAAAATTTGTGAATATACAAGACGATTACCAAAGAACTCCAACCAAGGAGGACATAAGGTGGTTTCATGTGCTACAATGCACCACCTACTTTTAATCCCAAGATTGCAAAGATTGTATGCCTCTAAAAGTACTACCGCTCACATGATCACAAGCACCGCTAAGAACCGGGTGTTCTTCGACATCTGTTGGATGCACTAGCGTGGAAACATTTTGACCAAAAGTATCCAAATTTTGCGACAGAGCTTCGGAATGTGAGGTTAGGTCTATGTGCTGATGGTTTCACACCATTCTCACTATCTGGAAGATCATATTCTGTGTGGCCAGTTGTTGTTGCACCTTATTACTTGCCTCCAGATATGTGGATGACCACTCCATATATGTTTTTAAGTTGTGTTATCCCAGGTCCAACAAATCCAAAGAACAAAATTGATGCATACTTGCAACCCTTAATTGATGAATTGAAAATGCTATGGGATGTTGGGGTGGATACATTTGATGTTTCATGTGAAGAAACTTTTAGATTGCATGTTTCATTAATGTGGACAATCAATGACTTTCCCGCCTATAGAATGCTGTCCGATTGGAGTACTCATGGGTTGTTAGCATGTTCGATTTGCATACATCAAAATTGTGCATTCCAACTACAGCATGGACGAAAGCCATCTTGGTTTGATTGCCATCATCGGTTCTTGCCTTGGAATCATTATTTTAGAGGTAATAAAGTTGCATTTCGTAGAGGGAAGAGCATACACATTGGCCCTCTTTGAAGGATATCTGGTGAAATATTATCTGATGTAGCATCTATATTGCCTAAAGTAACTATAGAGGTAGAATTTTAAATTCCAGGATTTTAGAAAAAATGAACATAACTGGACCAAGCAAAGTATTTTTGGGAGTTGCCTTACTGAAAGCATCAACGTTTAAGACATAACCTTGATGTTATGTATATTGAGAAAAATTTCAGTGAAAATATTTTGAACACAGTGATGGATGTTCTGGGAAAAATAAAGGATGATATAAAAGTAAGAATGGATATGGCTATTCTGTGCTGTGGACAAGAGTTGAACTTAAGTACAAGAGGGTCCACTGATAGATTGTGTAAGCCGAAAGTCAAGTTTGCACTCTCGTTAACTCAAAAGAGGGCTATTTTCCAATGGTTGCGAGAGATTCATATGCCTGATGGTTATTATTCTAATGTGGGAAATTGAGTTGATTCATCTAATACAAAGTTTCAAAATATGAAAAGTTATGATCATCATGTGTTTTTGGAGAATCTTTTTCCAGTAGCCTTTACTGCTTTTCCGGAAGATGTTTTGGGACTTTTGGTCGAGTTGAGTCAATTCTTCAGAAACCTATACTCCAGTGAGTTACATGTTAGCATGCTCGAAGAGATGAATAAGAATATTACTGCAGTTCTTTGTCAATTGGAGATAGTTTTTCCTCCTGGATTTTGGAATGTCATGGAATATTTGCCTATTCATTTAGTAGAAGAAGCTTTGTTGGGTGTTCCTGTTCAATATCGATGCATGTATCCTTTTGAGAGGTATTTTGGCTGGATGAAGGCTACAGCAAAGAGAAAAGCTCGTGTAGAGGCATCCATGGTTCAGACATATTTAGCATTTGCGATTAAACATTTTACCGAGTATTATTTTCAGTCAAGCTTGCATCGCCCAAGAACTGGGCGTAATGAGACTATGCGACAATCCGAATCACAAATGCCAACTCCTTCGGTGTTCAATTGTAAGGGTATTCCATTTGAAAATCGAGGAAAAGATATCTTACTGAGCTGGAATATCGTGTCGCTCGCCTTCACATCTTACTGAATTGCGATGAAGTGCAACCATATTTGGAGTAAGTTTATCAATTGTTGAAAGTTTTATTTGAATACTTCAATTATTCAGTAATTAAATAATTTGAATCTTTAAATATAGTTGGTTTAGACATCAATTCCGCGGTCATAATCCTAAAGCGAGTGATGTGGAAGTTGATTTGTTTATCGAGGTAAATTTTGCACTGTGGTTTGAATACAATGTAAGTAATTTTTCATAGTTAATCTTCAACTCTTATAAAATGTTTTTTAATTCTAAAAAGAATAATATGTTGTTTTCCTCATTGGTAAACTCTTACCAAGTGTTTGATGATCAGAGGCAAAATTTTTTGGTCAACTTTTCCCATGGACCTATTATGGTAGTGAACTATTTTTCTGGGTATAAAGTGAATGATTTTCGGTTTCATACCAAGGTTAGGAATGAAGGTAAAGCCACATATAACTATGGCATGTGTGTCAAAGGAGTAGGTGAAGGTGATGAAGTATCAGGAGATTATTATGGCATACTTCATAAAATTATTCGTGTTGAATTCATGGGTGAATCAATTAAGAAATGTATACTTTTTAATTGTAAGACCCAGATATTCCTCGGGGGCTACGTTATCTTAAATTTATCCCCTATCGCAAGGTTAATCACAATCGACGTTATAGAAAGTTTGACCCATTCATATTTGCTGATAATGTAATCCAAGTAGTATACATTAAGTACTTGGAGGGAATACCAGGAAAAGCGAACTGGTGGGTAGCGATACTGAACAAATGTCTTGGTGCCCCTAAAGATAAGGATAATTTAGAACTTGCCTATTAACAGTTAGGAATGACAACGATGAATGTTGATAACATAATAGCCACAACATTAGTTGATGAAACTGCACAAGCTGATGATGTTGATGGACGTGATTAGGGTGATGATCATGATGGGGATGGTGAACATGATGATGATGACTATGAAAGGGACGAAGAAGGTGAATAGTCGGATGAAGCTGAAGACACTAATAATGATGATGAAGAAAATCTGGCATTGCCAAGTGATGATGACGACGATGACGACGTGTCCCACAATAGTTGATTTAATCTTTTTGGTTGATTTAATCTTTTAGTTGTATGGATCTTTACGCATGTTTGTATACTTTATTTTTAATTGCAAGTGAAGAAAAATAATTGTATGTGTTTGACACATTTTGTTTAATCTAGTTGTTGAAAGTTTCTTTGTTTGCTGTGATTTTTCAATGACAATACTATCAATGTTTACGCTGCTGTATTTTGTGTTTATTTTGTTCTTATTTGTTAGATATCTAGGGCAAATAGTGGATGTGGTTGAGGTCAAACTGTTAGGAGTAGTGCAGGTAGAGGAGCACCACAACCGATCCCACAGAATGATCCAGTTGAAAACTATGAAACAAAGACCTTCAGTGGGATGTTTGGAGGTTTCCTTAACCCAACTCAGCCGTTTGGAAATTATTTTGGTAATATGAATGAGCAACCATATGTGCAGCCAGCTGTTTTTGGCATAGGTATGCAAACATCTACCCAACCCAATAATCCATACATCGGTGGCACTTCAGCTACCCCATTAGTTTATCAACAATTTGGCACTACTAGCCCACATTACAACAGTAATAAGATTGTTGATCAGCCTAGAATGCCATGCCACTTACTCCACAATGAAGGGATCCAAAATGAAAGGACAGGAGGAGATAGACAAAGTCCTACACCTGATAGTGAAGTTGCAAGTACAAATAATAAGATTTATTTGTAACGTGGCGGTGATACGTAAGTTCGTTAGAAATTTTCTCCGTCGCTAATCATATTTTTTTCATGCCTATAGTAATTAATTTTAACGATTTTTTTTGTACTTAGTTTTCCTCCATACCAGGGCATAGTTCAAAAAATTGTTAAAACCTTCGCAGGTAAGTACCCACGTCCTTGGACCACGTGGAGGGAAGTTCTACAACCCCAGCAAGATATATGGTTTGATGAGTTCAAGGTTGGGTTTCTGCACAATTAATTTCAATGTTGGCATTAAATTGTTCGATGTGTTTACTAATACATTTGAACTTTATTACAGAAATACTATTACTGGCATCCGGACAATGAACTCCACATACGGCGTAACTATGAGTCTACAGGTGCAACTCAACTTAAGGACATTCTTGGATATGCTAAGAAGTACAACAAAAAGTCAAAGTGGTTACCTCCTAGTGTTTGGAATGAGATGCTTAAGCATTGGACAGAGGATGACAAGTTTAAGAAGTTGAGTCAACAAAATAAAAAGAATAGATTGAGTGATCTAGAAGGTCTTGGACCTTCGTTACATACATGTGGCTCAATTCTGATTAGTGAAAGGAAGAAGCGTCTGGTAATTAATGAGCTTATTAATAGTATTTCTTATGTTCAATGTGTGTATATATGCACAGATAAATATATATATATGAACATTTTATTCTTAGTAGGCCAAAGCGTTAGGTAGGGAACCCACATGTGAAGAACTATTTAAGGACACTCACTGCAAGGTCAAAGATAAAGTATTCATTGATAAGAAATCTGCAAAAAAATATGTAAGTTGGACACATTTTATTTGCACATTATTCAATTCATATGTTATAATTGTCACCTTAGTATGTAATAGTTTTATTTTTCACAACTTTTAGGAGGAGTACCACAAGAAACGGGAGGATTACACTAAAGCAACAACTCAAGGGGGCTCTCAACTGCCGCCTATGACCCCAGAAGAGTTTTTGCTTCAAGAAAATCTGAACAAAAAAGGCTGTGTGTACGGTTTTGGTACTTAGAGGGTCAAGTTGAAGAAATCAGCTACAATTGCGGCTGCACGCTACTCATCAACTGAGCACTTTGAACCAAGAGAGCAATCACAACTCTCAGTCAGAGTATCACCAAGCATGCAAAGGCCATAAGTCAAATTCCCAAAGAACATGGGAAGAAAGAGCGTATCATGAAAAAAGTTTTGAGATTTCTTAAGAGGCAAAGTGCAAGTTCTTCCAGCCAAGCGAACTTAGACTCTGAGAACGAGCATGACTCCTAAAATGATAATAATGATCTCACGAATTTATCTGATTCAGATTATTTTAATCGATCTGCCTGTAGATAAAAATAACTGTGGATGTCATGAATAATTTTCAATTTAGCACTTTCTTTTTCAGACAAAAAATTTCATATTTGGTGGTTTATTTGCGGTGGTTTTTCTTATATGTGATATAATTTTCAATTTAGCACTTTTATTTTTTAGATTGATGGTTTTTTGTGGTGGTTTTTTAATTTTTGTGATATGTGATTATTTAGAAATTTTTTTGGTGATTGCGATTTTTATTGGGTTACTTTTTTTTTTTGGAGGAAAAATCAATTTCCGTCGGAAATTCCGACCGACACAAATTGTTGTTCCCTCCAAAAAATCTGTGGCTGTTGCAGAACTGTCCGACGGAATTTCCAACGGGTATATCCATTTGAAAGTTGGTTAGATTCCATCGGAATCCATCATATGCCAATCTCTGACGACCTAATTCCTAATGCCTCTTTTTCGGTTGGAATTTCCGTTGGAGATGTGATTCTCCGTCGGAATCCACCCAAATTTCTGTCGGAATTTCCGTTGCAGATTGGCTATATTTTTGTTGTGAAGGTTTTCGTAAATTTCATTCCCTATTCTGTTTGTTAATAATTTTTGCATCTTTTTGCACTACCTTTAGATTAGCTTTGCCATTTGAATGTACCTATATCTATCCTGAGGAGGTTGTGTAAATTTTTGATTTTTGCATTTGCTTGAGGACAAGAAACAGTTTAAGCATGGGAGAATTTGATAACTGCTTAATGTATACATGATTTTAAGGCTATTTTGCTTCATTTTTAGGAGAATTATGTGCTTTAAGCTAATATTTATACTCATATTCTCGATTTATGCTTAGGTATATTATTTTATGTGTTTTGCAGGATTTGAAGTGTTTTTACCCAGCATTTGACCATAAATAGATGTATTTGGATCTCCCCCATGGACACCCATGTGTTGCCATGCCAGTGGTGTAAAAAAAACAGAAAGTCGGTTCCAACCTAGATCACGGTCGGACCGTAATACCTGCCATGGACCGTGGTGAGCCTGTAACTGCTGCCTCTTCGTCTTCCTTAAGTTGTGTGGCTGAGATCAAGTGAACTCTCTATAAAAGGCCCCATTCTGCAGTAGTAGAGAGTAATACTTACACCAAAAGTATAGAGTAGCGTAGATTAGAGTTTAGTCTAGTTTCTTTCTTCTCAAATTTTGTTGTTTTTAGTTTGATTTTTAGTTTTGGTGAGAAATCTTGGGTGTATGTGTTTGGTTTTCAAGGCGGTTTGAAGCCCTTGGTTGAAGGCCATCTCAGTCAAGCCTCTCTCTCAGATTTCGCAGGATTGTTGGTTAGTTTTGTTTATTTCTCAATCATGTTTGAGTAGTTTTCTCTTGTTTAGGGATTTAGTAGTTTGTGGAAGTGTAGTTGGATCATGTTTTAGTTTATAGAATTGTGCTTATTTCCATAATTGGTTTGATTTTGTTTATCATGTAGTTGTATTGTTGTGAGTAGATTTTTGGCTAAAATTTGCTTGCTCACTTGAAATAAACGAATGAAAAACTGAAAGGTGACATTTGGTTGTTAGACTGCTTGATTAAACCTAACATGGAATCGCCTCAAAAGAGAGATTTGCATGTTAGGAGGACTATCTAGTAATTGAATGTTTAAATTTGAATTAAAGCAAATTAGTTTGGAAGAACGACTTTTGCTTAGTTTAGGCAAATTTGGTTGAGTTCGAAAGAATAGACCAAATTTCTGGATAGATTGCAATTCCTCGAGATTAGTCAATTAGAGAAAAGCACATGATTGTTATTTTGATCCAATACTCTTTCACAACTATGAGAATTCCTAGACATATTTTCTCTTTGATTGATTCAAAATAGTGAATTAAAAATTGTTAAATCAAAACCAATTGAATTAGAATTTTGCTTAGCACAGTCTGGCAGACAAGACTCAGTAAGTTACATTAGTTCCTGAGGAACGATATCTTTATCTGTACTACTGCTACCCCTATGCTTGCGGTAGTCTCAATCAAGTTTTTGACACTATTACCGGCAACAAAACTGTTAATTAGTGAGTTGTCTTATGAAAGTGACTAAGTATTTCATTGTTTCTTTTTTTGTTATTTTCTATTCTTGTTTAACTACGCTGGTAGTGTTGGTGAAAAGTGCTCGCAGGAATTTTTCCTAGTTTATGCGAAGTTGATGTTGGACAAACCCGATCCTGAGATTGAGAGGACTTTCCACTTAAGGAGGAAAAAGCAAAGGATTGGGGAACAAAGGCGCGAGGCTGGAAGGAATTTAAACATGGCAAGAGGAGGAGGTGACCATAGAAGGACTTTTTGCGATTTCGTTACCCCTGGAGTCCAAGGGATTGCCTCAAGCATCGCTCGCCTTGCTGTAGATGCCAGTAATTTCAACCTCAAATCGACACTTATTTTCATGGTGCAACAATTCCAGTTTGGTGGAACTCTTTTGGAAGACTCGAATCTACACCTCTCGGTCTTTTCAGATATGTTCCCAGAAGAAATCCCTGGTCTACCACGCAAAAGGGATATTGACTTTGACATCGAGTTGGGACCAGGAGCATGACCTATCTTGAAGCCTCCATATAGGATGGCCCAGCAGAGTTGAAAAACATTGTAAGTGCAGTTGGAAAATTTGTCGAAAAGGGATTCTATAAAACCAAACGTAATCCAGTGGAAAGCACCAATATTATTTTTAAAGAAAAATGATGGAATTTTGAGATTGTGTATAGATTACAGAGAATTGAACAAGATCACCATAAAGAATAAGTACCTATTGCCTAGAATTGATGATTTATTTGATAAACTATAGGGAGTGAGAGTCTTCTCAAATATTGTTCTTAGGTCAGGGTACCACCAATTAAGAATATCCCTAAGACGGTGTTTAGGACTTGCTAGGGTCATTATGAATTTACTGTGATGCCATTTAGATTAACCAATACTCCTGCAGCCTTTATGTATTTGATGAACTAGGTGTTTAGGCTGTTCTTGGATAAATTTGTAGTTGTTTCTATTGATGATATCCTAATATATTCTAAAACTGAAGAGGAGCATACTGAGCATTTGAGGATTGTACTACAAACTCTAAGGAAGCACAAGGTTTATATTAAGTTATCAAATATGACTTTTGGTTGTTGGAAGTGAACTTTCTGAGACATGTGATATCTAAAGAAGGGATGAAAGCAGACCTATAAAAATTAAAGGTAGGCACTTATTGGCCAAGGCTTACTAACGTTACTGAGGTTCAGAGTTTGTTGAGTATGACAGGGTACAATACATGATTTTTGCAAGATCTTTCAATAATTACCCTGCCTTTCACTAATCTATTAAAGAAGACCATGAAATTTGACTGGAATGATAAATGTAAAGTTGTCTGTTAAGAAAGGAAGTACAAACTCACCATTACACTAATTCTAGCTTTACTGATAGAAGGAGGAGAATTTACCATTTATAGTGATGCCTCTAGGTAGGAAATATTATGTGTTTTAATGCAAGATGGAACAATCATAGCCTATGCATCTAGGCAACTGAAGCCATATGAGAAGAATTATCCCACCGATGTCTTGGAGCTAGTTATGGTAGTTTTTGCACTAAAAATACAGAGACATTACCTCTATGGTAGCCCTTGCAATATTTTTCCTAATCATCTAAAGTTTCATATGCATCTTCACTCAAAAAGAATTGAATCTGAGACAATGTAATGGTTAGAGCTTTTGAAGGATTATGACCTCCAAATATAGTACCACCTAGGAAAGGTTTAATGTTGTGGCTAATGCCTTGAGTTGTAAAACGCTTCATAGTATGAGCACTGTGGTAACAGAATGATCAGAAATTTTAGGGGATTAGAGGAGTATGAGCCTACAACTTGTGACACTGTATGAATTTAGGTGATTCCTTAATAGTATGTCTGTTCAACACAACCTCCTGGATGGGATTAAGCAGACACAAATGAGTGATGCAAGATAGATGGAATTAAGGTGAATATAGCAAAGGGAAAGCATTGGGGTTTATGGAGGATAAGCAAGGAATTATCAGATTCTAAAATCAGATATGCATCCCTTAAAGGATGGAGTTGAGGAAGAGGATAATGTCTGAAGCCCAAAATACAAAGTATTCCATTCAACTAGAAGGAACAAAAGTGTATAGAGATTTAAGACAAGCCTTTTGGTTGGGCAACATAAAAAAAGACATAGCCAAGTATATAGATAAATGTCATACCTGTCAGAGAGCCAAAGCTGAGCATCAACGGCCTAGTGGTCAATTGAGACCACTGGAAATTCTTAAGTTGAAATAGGACTCCATTTCAATAGATTTCATAATGGGGTTACCTTTAACGACATCAAGTAAGAATGCTATTTGGGTGATAGTGGATAGACTCACCAAGTTCAATCATTTTGTAGTAATACAAGTTTCTTGGAAAGTAGATAGGTTGACTCGGATTTACATCAGTGAAGTAGTGAGGTTACATGATGTACCTTAAGACATTCTCTCTGGTAGAGAATATTTCAAGCCTGATTCTACAAGGCTTTACATAAAGCTTTTGGTACAAAGTTACAGTTTAGTAGTTCTTGCAATCACAAGAAGGATACACAAACTGAAAAGGTAAATCAGATTATTGAGCACAGGAACATGGGAGGAGTATTTAGCCCCCGCAGAGTTTTCGTATAATAATAGCTATCAAGCTAGTATAAAAATGAGCCCTATTAAAGCTGTACATGGCAGAAGATGTAGAGCTCCCCTTTGTTGGAACGATTTGGAGGACACTCTAATTTTAGGACCTAAAATGATTCAAAAATGGTGGACAAAATCAAAGTTATCCAACAAAATATGAAAGCAACACAAGATAGGCAAAAAGTATATGCGTACCAAAGGCGGGAGCCTTTGGAGTTTGAATAAGGGGATAAAGTATTTCTGAAAGTTTCCCCTATTAAAGGAGTGCGGAGATTTAACGTTAAAGAAAAGTAAAGCCCGCGATTTGTTGGGCCTCATGATATCAATGAGAAATTGAACCCAGCTATCTACCGCTTAGCCTTACCACCTGAATTATAACATTTGTATGATGTGTTCCATATTTCACAACTTCAAAAGGATGTGCATGATCCAACTCACGCAATAGTTTATAAGCCCTTGGAAATTGAGGCTGATGGGTTAACTTATGAGGAACGACTCGTGAAGATAGTTAATCGAAGAGTAAAATAACTAAGCAATAAGGCCATACCTTTCAGTTAAAGTCATATGGGCCCATCATGAAGCCTCTGAGGCTACATGGGAAACTAAAGATGAAATGAAACATTGCTATGCATATTTATTCGAAAGGTATGTTTAGCATAAGTTTCTAGGACGGAGCTTTCTTTAAGGGGGGAATGATGTAATACCCCGCCACTTAATCATGTTTGATTAGTTTTAATTCTTATATTAGTTACATGGTTATGATTAATTGGAGCAATGAACCACACATTATTCGACTGTCAAACAAGGCAATGCTTGATCTAGGAAATTTGATATTGCAGAATTTCCTTTAAGTATATGAAATTTCAGATACTCATGTAAAAGCATATAATTTCCTATAAATATGCATCTATACCCAAGTGAGGCAGGAATTTACCTAGCTATAGTAATTCCTTAATAGCTAAGGGAAGGAATGGAAGTAGCGAATCGATGCTAGCCAAATGTATGGTCGATGTTGGGCCATGTGGAAAGAAAAAACACTAGGGTAGGCTTGCATTAAATTAACAAGACTTAGTAATTATCCAAAAAAAATATAAATAAAAATAGAACAAATGAATGAATTACAACATAAAGTGGGTGATGGGCTCCCAAAATACTACATGGAGTCTTGTGAATATAGCCACAACATTAAAAAAACAAAAAAAGAAAGCTCCACACTACATCCACTTCTATCATTATCTTCATTTGTACAAGGTAATCAATCCTTTTCCCACCCTTTTGTCTCTATTGAATGTGAATACAATGAATATCTAAATTAATCCATGAGCAATTCATGTGGTTAGTGGGATAATATTTTCAATAAATTGAGTTGTATTGCCTAATTGAATTATTGAAAGAAGTCATTGAGATGTATATTATGGATGAATGAACAAAGTATGTCAATTTACTTGAATTGCTTCATGAGAATTGCTTGGGTTTAGTATGGAATTGGGTGCTTGTTTTAAATAATACTAAAATGATGATATAGGAATGTTGTTGTCTTTTGCATTGTCGGTTGTGACATGAGTAAAGTGACTGATGAAATTGGAAGTGAGAAAGAAGAATTAGGCATTTGGGTAGTGCACTTGTGGAAGTTTCTACCCTAATTAGATTGGGTGTATGTCTATCTTGTTTGGGTAACTTACACTTGAGGAATTTAGTTGGTTTCTTTCTTAACTTGATAGAAGCATAAAAATTAGAGATTTATGTCTAGAAATAGATGTAGAGCTAACTAGTGAAAGAATAGGGTTTGGGCGAAAGAATATTCTTAGTTAAGCGTTCAAGTCGATGTTTCATAAGAAGTTTGAGATCTAAAAATGAGTCAAGTTGTTTAAATGAGCTAAGGGGATTGGTTGGTCTAAATGTCCAGTTAAGAGCTTTATGAAACATTTGGGTTCATAAGTAGCTACTTCATGTAATCAATGGGTGTTGATTGAATTAATTGATCTTTTGTTTGAGTTTAAAATGTCGAGTTCGAGATTGATATACATAGATGAAACAACCTCGATAATGAAAGGAAATAGGGTCATTTCAAAGTATAAGTGTGGGAAAAAGGTGTGTAGCATAGGTACTTGGGGTTTTAAGGTCAAGTGAGATTGGTAAGGACCATAGGAGTTGCTAACAAATTTAGTCAAAACAACTCTAGTTTTAGTGGAACTAAAATTACATTCAAGGGGAAATGATTAAGAAATAACATAGAAAAGGAGAACATTACTATTTATTTGATTACATGAATGATAGTAAAGGGAGGAAAAGTCCCTTGAGACGTTTTCTAAATGAAAATTTACAATGTTAGTCCGTTAGTTTATAAGTTTTTGAAATTGAAAGTATATTGTTATTATAGAAAAAAGATTTCTAAAAGTGAATTCTCATGAACACAAAACTTGAAAATCATAAGCTGAGGTTTAAAAGTCAAAACTCAATTTTTATAGGTACATTATTGCTTGTACTGTTCAAAGTCATTTAAATTTATATTTTCTAATATTACCAAGGTTTGTTCGGCCGCTGGAACCTTAAGGATCCAGTTCATTATTCATCATTCAATGCAACTTTCAATGTTTAATGTTCAATGTCCAATGTCCAATGTCCAATGTTCATTGTTCATAGTTTCTGCTAGTAGAATTTATTGTTTAGGCCCTTCCTATTAAATGAGAAATTCACAGTTCATTATCCCTTGATGCTATGGCCACTATTCACATGTTTAGGTCCCCGTCCAGGTCGAGAAACAATTAATTTCATAGTCAATGTTAAATGCAGTGTTCCTCAAAGGACATTTAAAAAGCATAGTTTCAACATTACGTGTGTGCTCACTGACTCCTTGCAAATAGTTATTGATTGTATAAGGGCAACATATTAAGCTATAGCTCATTTTCCCATTGTTTCTTAAATTGAAAGAAGTATAAAAATTCCAGTGTGAATGAAATGTCATCCTCTTCTTAGTTGGTTCCAGGTCCTTCCTTCAAACATCTC
>JAKOGI010000212.1:855000-901011 GCA_029747015.1 Carnegiea gigantea
GGCTTGGTCAAGAAGACAAAAAGCTACAAAAAAGGAGTAGCAAGGTCATTGGCACCACCACGTCAGGGACCCCTACCTCCTAAACTTGCAACAGTAGGACAAGCCAACATGATGAGCAAAACCGAAGCTACAGGCTCGGTACGTTAGTTACTAGAACTCTCTTTTTAAATTCAAAACCATTTTAGGTTTTATTTGATTCGAATGCCACCCATTCATTTATATCACCCAGATTGCATTGTAACCATACTTAGAATATGATAAAATGTGGGTCAACTATAGAATTAGCTTGCAAAATGAGAAAGTGGTCAAATGCCCCATCCTTTATAAGCATGTCCCTGTTATGATTGGTGAACATGTGTTCCTTGAGAATTTAATTCAATTTGACTTGTTAAAATTTGATGTAATCTTAGGAATTGGAGTGGCAAACCATTCATTGAGCAAATATTAATTGTAAAATCATAAGGTAATTTTTTAGTGTACTAAAAGGGCTTAGAAGTATGTTTTTTTAAGGTGAAAAAATGGAAAGAAGTATCTATTATCTCAATTATGAAGGCTAATAAGCCATTAAGACAATTTTGTATGGGATACTTGTGTTATGTCACTGAGGTTAACGAAGAAGGGATAAAGATAGAAAACATTCCCATGATGTGTGGATTTTCTAATGTCTTTCATGAAGAACTACCTAGTTCACCTCCTCAAAAAGAGATTTATTTTGAAATTAAAATAGTTCTTGATGTATAACTTATTCCAAAAGCCCCATATAGAATGGCCCCAACAGAGCTTAAAGAATTGAAAATCCAATTGGATGAAGTACTACAAAGATGTTTATTGGGCCAATGTGTCACTCGGAGCCCAAGTCTTATTTGTGAAGAAAAAAGATGAAACACTAGGAGTTTGTATAGATTATAGAGAGTTAAACAAATTGCGATCAAGAACAAATACCCTTTGCCTAGAATAAATGACCTATTTAATTGATTGCATGGAGGTGGGGTGTCTTCAAAAATTATCTTGAGGTCCAGTTACCATTAGCTTAGAATTAAACCCGAGGACATCTCCAAAACTACTTTCAAGACTTACAAATGCCCCTATTGTATTCATGACTCTCATAAATAGAGTTTTTAGGCCATACTTGGATAAGTTTATGGTGGTATCTATAGATGATATTTTAATATACTCTAAAGATACATAGGAGCATGCAAAACATTTGAGAACTGCATTATAAACCTAAAGAGAACACCAAGTATATGCTAAGGTAAAGAAGTGTGAGTCTTAGTTGAATCGGTTGACATTTTTGGGGCATGTTGTTTTGAAAGAAGGTATTAAAGTTGACCCTCCAAAGATAAAAGTAGTTATTAAATGGCCTAGGCTGACACATTTACAGAATTGAGGAGTTTTCTCAAGTTAGCAAGATAGTATAGAAGATTTATGAAGAATTTTTCTAAAATAGCATTGTCATTAACCACTTTGTTGAAGAAGACAATAAGTTCAAATGGTTCAAACAAATGTGTGGAGGCATTCCAGGAATTGAAAGACGGTTAGCCAAAGCTCTTGCCCTTGCTTTGCCAATAGAGGTAAAGAATACAATATTTGCAGTGATGTCTCTAAGACTGATGTGTGTTGATGCAAGATGACAAGGTAATATGTTCTGCCTCTTGACAACTTAAACCTTTTTAAAAGAATTACCCAATCTATGATTTGGACTTAGCTTTAGTGATTTTTGCATTGAAAATTTGGAGACATTACCTATATAAGGTTCCATGTAAAACTTACATCGATCATCAATGTTCCAAGTGCATCTTTACTTATAAAGAGATCAACCTAAGCAACAACGATGGTTGAAATTGCTCAAGAATTACAATCCATAGATTCATCATCATCGAGGAAGTTGAATGTTGTAGCAGATACAGTTAGTAGGAAGACCTAACACAGTTTGAACATAATAATAATTACCCAACCTAGCATCTGGAGAGACCTTGAGAGTATGGGTATTGAATTTGTATCGTATGGACAAATAAATGGCCTGCTGTGAGCACTGGAAGCATAACTTTCTATCGTGGAAGAGATTAAATTAGGCTAAAAGGATGGTGCCAAGTTAGAGAGGATCAAACAGGATATCACAAAAGGAAAATCTCCTGGTTTTGTGATACATGAGGATGGAACCTTAAGGTTTCAAAAATGAATGTGTGTTCCAAATAAGGAAGAGTTAAAAAGAAGGATTCTAGCAGCTCATAACACTCGTTACTCAATGCATCCAGAGGGAATAAAAATGTATAAGGATTTAAGGCAATACCTTTGGTGAGATAATATAAAAAGGGAGATTACAAGATATATGGATAAGTGTTTGACTTATCAAAAGGTGAAGGCAGAACACCAACATCTAGTGTGCAAATTAAGGCCTTTAGAAATTCCCACGTGAAAATGGGATTCAATATCAATGCATTTTATCATAGAAGTTACCTCTTTCTTCCTCAAAAAACAATGTCACTTGGGTTATTGCTGATAGACTCACCAAATCTACCTTCTTATGCCTATTCATGAGACTTGGGGTATAGAGAGGCTAGCAGAAGTATATGTCAAGGAAATTATCAGGTTACACGACATACTGAAGGATATATTATCTAATAGGGACAAAAGATTTTAAGCCCACTTTTGGTAAGCTTTGCTAAAAACTATTGGGACTAAGCTAAGTTTCAGTAGTTCGCATAATCCCAAGACCGATGGATAGACCAAGAGCGTGAGTCAAATCTTGGAAGATATGCTAAGGGCATGTGTGCTGATTTTCAAGGAAAATGGGAAGAGGATGTACTTTGGTGTAATTTTTTTTACAATAATAGTTATTAGTCTATAATCAAAATGGCTCCTTTTGAGGCATTATATGAGAGAAAATGCAGAACACTATTGTGTTAGAGTGAGTTAGTTAATGTATTGATTATAGGGTTCGAGCTAATCTAAGAAACCACTAAGAGGGTAAGGAAGATTCAAGAACACATTAAAGTTGCCCAGTGCCAATAAAAGAGTTATGCTAATAAAAGAAGACCATTGGAGTTTGAAGTGGAATATGAAGTACTCTTAAAATTCTCACCAATCAAAGATATTAGGAGGTCCAATGTCAGCAAGAAACTAAACCTAAGTACAATGAGAACCTATGAGATCATTGAAAAACTCAATCCAGTGGCTAATAGATTAGATTTACCATTAGAGTCTAAGTAATTCCATAATGTTTTTTATATTTTACAGCTCAACAAATATGTTCCAGACCCAAATCATGTCATGTGACAGTGTCCATAGAGGTAGCTGAAAACTCAGTGTACGAGGAGTACCGTATACAAATAATAGATTATACAGTTAAGCAACTTCGCAATAAGAGCATCCTTCTTGGTCCTATAGGTTAACCATACCTCATTTGAAACGATGTGAGAGATTGAAGAGGATATGAGAAACGAGTAGCCATACTTGTTTGAGGTAAAACTTGAGATTTCTTTCAAATTTACAAGTTTTAAGGACAGAACTTATTTTAAGGGGGAAATGCTATAATAGCTTGAGCTTAATCTTTGCTAATTACTCTAATTAATTTCAATTTAATTTAATTAAGTTATGCACTACATTTCAATTCAACATCTGGTATATTTAGGTGATTACAAGTTGAAATGACAAAGTGGATTCAAAATAAAATTAATCATGTACTGTATTAAATTATTTAAAAATTATAAATAAATAAATAAATAAGTAAAGATCAGCCTGTTTATAAAAGTATATAAAGGTTATAACTTTCATGGAATATATGTAAATAAAACCATAATATCAATAAATTAAACATTAATAAATACAAAAGTATGTGCTAATCAAAATGGATAAAGTTTCTAATTTTTCTAAATAAACTAAGAAAAGGGGCTAAACATAAAAGAAAGATTTTAAACAAAATTAATAAACCAAATAACTTTTCGTTTCTCACTGCCTCACGCACCTATTTCCCCCTCCCTTGTTTAACAATAGACCAACACCCCTTACCTCAGCTCTGCTCATTATTACAGCCGCTGGGTCCAAAACTGTCTACTGCTTGTGCTACACCACTGCCAGTTGCCTGTATGCCTTCTTTCTCCCATTTCTATTTCCTTGTCATCTTGGGTATTTGGAAAGCTGAATCCCAAGTTTCCCCTTTAGTTGTTTCACCATTCTGACTTCTTAAATTTTTTTTTATAAATGTGCTTTTTTTATGGGTGCTAATTTATGATAATTTGAAGTTATGATGATGATTTGAAGGTTTGGAATTGTTAGGAGTTATAGGTGCTCAAATAGGAGTTAGGGTTAGGGTGCAGGTTATGAGGTTGTGCCACAAAGTTGATTTGGTAGAATTTTAAGGACTTATGTGAGTGTTCGAATGGAAATTTAGAGATTTTGTGTGTGATTATGGATGTTTGTCATGAGCGAAGTAATGTGATATTCAAAATTAAAGAAGAAAAAGCAGGAGGGAAATGTAATTTGGGTGGATTTAGCAATAAGTTTGTTTAATATAAGTCTTGAAATTAATTCAAGAAATGGGAGAAGATTAAGTATGCAAATTTAGGTTGTAGTGGTAATGTAATCAAGGTAATTGTGGAGGTTGAACCTTTTAGCTTGACTTAAGCAATGATATTAATGGGTTAGAGATGGTGTTAATGATTAATTAAGTGTTTTGTGACTGAAAAGGATGAATGAAAATTGATGCATGCTTAAGTGCGTTAGGAGTGATACAACTCATGTAATATAAACCAATAAATGAAATTAAAGCCCACTTGAGGCTTTCAATGTGAATCCCTTTTCATTTGGAGCCGAAGGAATGTACTTGACACCTAATCAGCTTAGGACTGTAAATCGAACTCAGATAAACCAAAGCCTTTTACAGATAAAGCACTACAACTAACAATAATATTACTTTTAATAATAATTACAATAACAATGGAGCTAATGATGATGATTGTGAGACCCGCATTTTTGTCGTACTTGCTTATCAAATATTATGCCTGTTGGGTTGGAAAATTTTATTTTAATATCCGCGAACCTACAACTGCCATATCGCCCAAGTTATTGATCTATTCAACTTTAGATCCCCAAAAATAAATTTCCTAAAGTTGTGTGACAAGGCAAGCCGTCGATTCCTTGAGGCTTCAACAAAAGCAATTCCCAAAATACGATCAGATTGTTGAACCATGGTTATAGTTCTGTAATTTACTAAATCGATCCTTAATATAATCAAAGGACCAGTAAGCTGACCAATGATTATATTTAGGAACTCGGTTTAAGATTAGAGGCCCGGGTATTCGATTATTAATACAATAGGTTGAAGTTTTGTGGTAGAATTGAATCAAAAAAGGGGGAGAGGGGATTAAAATTTATCACACGCGTGAATCCCCCCGTGCCTGCTTCTTCTTCCTCCCTCACGCGTGACCCAACACCCCCCTCCTCTCTGCCAGTTCTTCTGGTTCCTCCACCATTCGCAGACCTCAAGCTCCACACCTGCCTCCTCTTCTCTGTTCCTCGCTGCCACGCCGCGCCTCAGGCCTGACCGGACCTCAGGCGATGCCCACCAGGTGCCGGCGTCTCCCCTGCGCGTGACCAAACCCATTTCAGCGCAGAACCGGCTGAACACCCAGTGGATTTCGCGCATGCAGGTGAGAATTCGAGCAACGTTACCTCTATCAATTGAGTCCTTGCTTGAATTCCCTTTAATTCGTGCTAATCGTGCCTAAATACTTCAGAAATTGTGAGTTAGGTTTTTGGGTTTGATGATGGTCGTTTGTCACGCGAAGAACAGAGGGGATTCTGAGCTTTGGGTGTTCAAATTTAGCTTCAATCCAGTCAGTTTGCACGGATATAACTTGAATTCGAGGTGGGTGGACCTTTAATCCCTCCTATTTTAAGGATTTCGAATGATAGTTATATAAATCAGTTTACTGAATTGGTAGTTTGGATTGTTATTGTACGAATTCGATTATATGTGTAGACAAGCAAATGAATTAAACATTGCTATCCCAGGGCAGAACTAATGTATTCTTGAAAGGTTGTTAAATGCTTTAAAATGGAGTTTTCGATGAATGTAGCTTACATTATTGCTAATCATAGCATTTAAGTTAGAAACGAAGTTGTTTTTATGATTTAGCAACCTATTACGTTTTAAGAAGCTTTGAAGTTGCAAAAGAAGTCGATTTATGTGTTAATAGACTTATAACGTTTATGAGAAGCCTTAAGCTTCGAACTTAGTTTGAATTAAGTATTAACTAAACACGTTATGTTTCAAACGAGTTGCGATTTACGATTTAGCATATATATTACATTTCAAGGAGGCTTTTAGCTAAAAAGCGAAGTCATTTTATGAGTTAGCAATCGTTTTACGTTATTAAGAAGTTTTTGAGTTGAAAATGAGATTGTTTTACGATTTCGCAACCCTATTATATTTATACGAAGCATTTAAGTTGGAATTAAGTCGTTTTACGATTTAATAAACCCTTCTATGTTTGTAAGAAGTTTTTAAGTTACTTACGAAACCGATTTACATGTTACCAGATCTTATTTTATTTATAAGAAGCTTGTAAGTTCAGGACGAAATCGTTTTACAAACTAACATACGTATTACGTTATTAAGAAGCTTTTAAGTTGAAAACGAAATCGTTTTACGGTTTAGTAAACTTATTACGTTCATACGAAGCATTCGAGTTAGAAAGTAAGTCGTTTTATGATTTGGTAAACGTGTTACCTTTATAAGAAACCTTGAAGTTTGAAGTAAAGTCGTTTTAAGTATTAACCAACTTATTGCCCTTAAAAGAAGCTTTTAAGTCTAAAAGGAGATCGTTTTACGAGTTAATTAACGTATTACGTTTATACGAAGCTTCTAAATTAGAAACGAAGTCGTTTTACGAATTCGTAAACGTATTTTACAAGTTAGTTTATACGTTAGCAAATTTAGTTCGATTATGAAAAGCTTTTAAACCATTCACCAAATCGATTTATGAGATTAGTAAACTTGGCTTGCATCATGTTCATCGCTTGTGTTTGAAGGATTACAATGAGCGTTAAAAAGGCAACTGAAGGTGATTATTTACGAATCTTAGCTTTCAAGTGCACGCTAGTAACTATCAAGTTTTGAATCGTGAGTTAGTACACTCACCCTGTTTCTAAGAGGCCTTTCTTGTTATTTGCCTAAAGCTAAAGTCGTAAGGAAATTATGTTTTCATGTTTTAAGTTCATAAAACTTGTATATGAATACGTATAAGTATGTTTGTCTACGAAGTATGTATGTGTATTATGTTTTCATGTTTTAAGTTTATAAAACTTATATATGAATACGTATAAGTATGTTTGTCTACGAAGTATGTATGTGTATTATGTTTTCATGTTTTAAGTTCATGAAACTTATATATGAATACGTATAAGTATGTTTGTCTGTGAAGTATGTATGTATATTATGTTTTTATGTTTTAAGTTCATAAAACCTATATATGAATACGTATAAGCATGTTTATCTACTAAGTATGTATGTATATGAATTTCATAAGTTCCTAAGACCTATATATGAACCAATATGAGTATGTATGTGAACGTATGGTTATGCTTATGTCTATGTGTACGTAGAGGAGCTACTCTAGAAACTTTAAGCTTAAGTCTGAGACCCATGGATGGTGGCTTAGTTCCCGCCTGGTATCATATATGTTACGTTATGATAGATTCAGGGATGGTGGTTTGATTCCCGCCTGAAGTCTAAGTATGAAATTATGTCTCAGCATAGTATGATGTCTGTCTGAATAGGCATATGTTGCCGCTCGAGTTTGGCCGACTCGGGATGGCAGTAACAAAGTACCTCTAAGAGTCTAGTTTCCTCATTTACGTGATTATGTTACTATGTATGATTTCCGGTAAGTGAAACTTATGCGTAAAACCCCTTTTATGCGATGTTTCCGGGTTTGAGTAACTTTATTATGTTAAGTCAATGCATTATGGTTTCTTCTAAAAGTTAAGCCTTTTGGTATGATCATTCCTTCACTCGATTTATGGTTCGAATATGATGTATTATGTGAAAGCTCTTCAACTAAAATGAATTACGAAAGGCTTGCGTAAGTTAATATGTATTTTAAGTATGTTTTGGGAGAGAGGGTTTACTCACTGAGCGGTGGTTGCTCATCCCCATTACTCTTCCCCTTTTTCCCCAGATCTACAGGTATGTGACTGATGCGTGGAGTACAACAAGGATGGACTTACTTGGTTTGATTGTGACGTAATTATGTAATATTGAATATGTTGTAAGGTTATGTAATTATTTAACTTCTTGTAAAGTTTATGAAAAATAGAAAGCTCTGTATACTCCAGGCGTGTGGCCCGTAGAGTTATGGACTCCGTCGTGTAGCCGTTGAGATGTTAGTTTTATATAGTACCATTATGTATTGTAGGGTTATTATGTAAGGCTTTAAGCCTGAGAAATGGTCAGTTTTTAGGGGAAATTCTGGCCGTTTTGCCCCAGAAATTAAGAAAATTCTAGCATTTCTAGCCCTAGGGTTAAACTCAAGGCCCAATTAGGTTATAGTGGCTTAAGTTTTAAACTTTGAGTCTCTCTCTTATGTTATGTTTCAAATAGGTTTAAGCAAATTGCCTTAACAATCTTTCCCCTGGAGAAGGCTGTGGCATGTAACACGACCCAACTGAGGTCGGGGGTATTACATTTGATGGTATTAGAGCTATAGGGTTTTATAAAATGATAAGAGAAAATGAGATTTGACTCGCCGATATGTTTTTATGTGTTAGTAATTATGTGTTATGCGCTACGTGTTATATGCTATGCGATGTATGTTGTATATTAAGTGTTAAGTGTTAAGTGTTTAATTGTTGTAAGCTTACTAGGAGGAGGTTGATGGACATTCCTCTATAAGTAGTATATGTATATGGTGCACATAAGTGACCTGAGTCTTATTACGAGTACGGGAGTTAAGATAGTATACGATATGTCGGAAGAGAGGCAAAATCCCCCTCCACCTCCGCCTCCAAATGATGGGATGGAGATGCTCATTAAATTTTTGAAGCTTAAGCCATCTACGTTTGACGGAGTACCAGACCCAATTCAGTATGAGCATTGGAAGAGGAAGATTGAGGGATTGTTTGAGGTTATGGAGTGTCCTGCTAATTATAAGGTGAAGTTCGCAGCTCACTTGTTTGAGAAAGATGCTAGCTTTTGGTGGGATACGGTTAAACCAAAAAAAAGGCAAACAGCCACTAACTTGGGCAGAGTTCAAGGGGTTATTAGATAGAAAATACTATCCTAAGAGGTAAAATGGGCTAAGAAGCAGGAATTTTTGGACCTAAAGTAAGGAAAAATGCTAGTTATTGAGTATACGTCTAAGTTTAAAGAATTGAGTAGGTTTGCTCCTCATCAAGTGGTGAATGAGGAAATGAAAATGGAACGATTTGAGAGAGGCCTCAAATCCAAGTTAAAAACAAACATCGCTGCACTAACATTCCCAAATCTCCAAACGATGTACCAAAAAGCTATCAAAGTGGAGCGTGTTATAGAGGAGTCTGAGGCATCTGAGATAGCTATGCAACAAAAAGGGAAGCGCGAAGTTGAGAGCTCACAAGGAGAGGTGCGTGGAAATGGGAGGAAGTCTAATTCCAGTCGACGGCCTGAAAGGAACCGCCCTCCATATGAGCCAAGGCCTCGATGTGATACATATGGCAAGCTCCACAATGGGCCTTGTGCAAGGTTAACTGGGGCATGCTTTGGGTGTGGAGAAATTGGGCATTACCAAAACCAATGTCCAAAGAAAGTATAGGAAAACATACAAGCCAATCAAAGGACTGAGCCAGTAAGTAGGCAAGGCGGCAACAATCTCCAAGCAAAGAAATGACTCCACCAATCTCACAGCTCCACGACGTGAATGAAAGTCGGTAAGAAATCTTTCTTTTAAGTACTTCCTTTTATATAAGTATATATGAATTTATTTCGCATCATGTGACCAAAGCGTATATGTTTCGAGGACGAAACTTTCTATAAGTGGGGGAGAAATGTGAGACCCGCATTTTTGTCGTACTTGCTTATCAAATATTATGCCTGTTGGGTTGGAAAATTTTATTTTAATATCCGCAAACCTACAACTGCCATATCGCCCAAGTTATTAATCTATTCAACTTTAGATCCCCAAAAATAAATTTCCTAAAGTTATGTGACAAGGCAAGCCATCGATTCCTTGAGGCTTCAACAAAAGCAATTCCCAAAATACGATCAGATTGTTGAACCCTGGTTATAGTTCTGTAATTTACTAAATCGATCCTTAATATAATCAAAGGACCAGTAAGCTGACCAATGATTATATTTAGGAACTCGGTTTAAGATTAGAGGCTCGGGTATTCGATTATTAATACAATAGGTTTAAGTTTTGTGGTAGAATTGAATCAAAAAAAGGGGGGGAGAGGAGATTAAAATTTATCACGCGCGTGAATCCCCCCCGTGCCTGCTTCTTCTTCCTCCCTCACGCGTGACCCAACACCCCCTTCTCTCTGCCTGTTCTTCTGCTTCCTCCACCATTCGCAGACCTCAAGCTCCACACCTGCCTCCTCTTCTCTAATCCTCGCTGCCACGCCACGCCTCAGGCCTGACCGGACGTCAGGCGATGCCCACCAGGTGCCGGCGTCTCCCCCTGCGCGTGAGCGAACCCATTTCAGCGCAGAACTGGCTGAACACCCGGTGGATTTCGCGCATGCAGGTGAGAATTCGAGCAACCTTACCTCTATCAATTGAGTCCTTGCTTGAATTCCCTTCAATTCGTGCTAATCGTGCCTAAATACTTCAGAAATTGTGAGTTAGGGTTTTGGGTTTGATGATGGTCATGTGTCACGCGAAGAACAGAGGGGATTCTGAGCTTTGGGTGTTCAAATTTAGCTTCAATCCAGTCAGTTTGCACGCATATAGCTTGAATTCGAGGTGGGTAGACCTTTAATCCCTCCTATTTTAAGGATTTCGAATGATAGTTATATGAATCAGTTTACTGAATTGGTAGTTTGGATTGTTATTGTATGAATTTGATTATATGTGTGGACAAGCAAATGAATTAAACATTGCTATGCTAGGGCATAACCAATATATTCTTGAAAAGTTGTTAGATGCTTTAAAATGGAGTTTTCGATGAATCTAGCTTACATTATTGCTAATCATAGCATTTAAGTTAGAAACGAAGTTGTTTTTATGATTTAGCAACCCTATTACGTTTTAAGAAGCTTTGAAGTTGCAAAGGAAGTCGATTTATGTGTTAATAGACTTATAACGTTTATGAGAAGCCTTAAGCTTCGAACTTAGTTTGAATTAAGCATTAACTAAACACGTTATGTTTCAAACGAGTTGCGATTTACGATTTAGCATACATATTACACTTCAAGGAGGCTTTTAGCTAAAAAGCGAAGTCGTTTTATGAGTTAGCAATCGTTTTACGTTATTAAGAAGTTTTTGAGTTGAAAACGAGATCGTTTTACGATCTAGCAACCCTATTATATTTATACGAAGCATTTAAGTTGGAATTAAATCATTTTATGATTTAATAAACCTTTCTATGTTTGTAAGAAGTTTTTAAGTTACTTACGAAACCGATTTACGTGTTAACTGATCTTATTTTATTTATAAGAAGCTTGTAAGTTCAGGATGAAGTCATTTTACAAACTAACATACGTATTACGTTATTAAGAAGCTTTTAAGTTGAAAACGAAATCGTTTTACGGTTTAGTAAACTTATGATGTTCATACGAAGCATTCGAGTTAGAAAATAAGTCGTTTTACGATTTGGTAAACGTGTTACCTTTATAAGAAACCTTGAAATTTGAAGTAAAGTCGTTTTAAGTATTAACCAACTTATTGCCCTTAAAAGAAGCTTTTAAGTCTAAAAGGATATCGTTTTACGAGTTAATTAACATATTACGTTTATACGAAGCTTCTAAATTAGAAACGAAGTCGTTTTACGAATTCGTAAACGTATTTTACAAGTTAGTTTATACGTTAGCAAATTTAATTCGATTACGAAAAGCTTTTAAACCATTCACCAAATCGATTTATGAGATTAGTAAACTTGGCTTGCATCATGTTCATCGCTTGTGTTTGAAGGATTACAATGAGCGTTAAAAAGGCAACTGAAGGTGATTATTTACGAATCTTAGCTTTCAAGTGCACGCTAGTAACTATCAAGTTTTGAATCGTGAGTTAGTACACTCACCCTGTTTCTAAGAGGCCTTTCTTGTTATTTGCCTAAAGCTAAAGTCGTAAGGAAATTATGTTTTCATGTTTTAAGTTCATAAAACTTATATATGAATACGTATAAGTATGTTTGTCTACGAAGTATGTATGTGTATTATGTTTTCATGTTTTAAGTTCATAAAACTTATATATGAATACGTATAAGTATGTTTGTCTACGAAGTATGTATGTGTATTATGTTTTCATGTTTTAAGTTCATGAAACTTATATATGAATACGTATAAGTATGTTTGTCTGTGAAGTATGTATGTATATTATGTTTTTATGTTTTAAGTTCATAAAACCTATATATGAATACGTATAAGCATGTTTATCTACTAAGTATGTATGTATATGAATTTCATAAGTTCCTAAGACCTATATATGAACCAATATGAGTATGTATGTGAACGTATGGTTATGCTTATGTCTATGTGTACGTAGAGGAGCTACTCTAGAAACTTTAAGCTTAAGTCTGAGACCCAGGGATGGTGGCTTAGTTCCCGCCTGGTATCACATATGTTACGTTATGATAGATTCAGGGATGGTGGTTTGATTCCCGCCTGAAGTCTAAGTATGAAATTATGTCTCAGCATAGTATGATGTCTGTCTGAATAGGCATATGTTGCCGCTCGAGTTTGGCCGACTCGGGATGGCAGTAACAAAGTACCTCTAAGAGTCTAGTTTCCTCATTTACGTGATTATGTTACTATGTATGATTTCCGGTAAGTGAAACTTATGCGTAAAACCCCTTTTATGCGATGTTTCCGGGTTTGAGTAACTTTATTATGTTAAGTCAATGCATTATGGTTTCTTCTAAAAGTTAAGCCTTTTGGTATGATCATTCCTTCACTCGATTTATGGTTCGAATATGATGTATTATGTGAAAGCTCTTCAACTAAAATGAATTACGAAAGGCTTGCGTAAGTTAATATGTATTTTAAATACGTTTTGGGAGAGAGGGTTTACTCACTGAGCAGTGGTTGCTCATCCCCATTACTTTTCACCTTTTTCCCCAGATCTACAGGTATGTGACTGATGCATGGAGTACAACAAGGATGGACTTGCTTGGTTTGATTGTGACGTAATTATGTAATATTAAATATGTTGTAAGGTTATGTAATTATTTAACTTCTTGTAAAGTTTATGAAATATAGAAAGCTCTGTATACTCCGGGCGTGTGGCCCGTAGACTTGTGGACTCCGGCGTGTAGCCGTTGAGATGTTGGTGTTATATAGTACCATTATGTATTGCAGGGTTATTATGTAAGGCTTTAAATTTGGGAAATGGTCAGTTTTTAAGGAAAATTCTGGCCGTTTTGCCCCATAAATTAAGAAAATTCTAGCATTTCTAGCCCTAGGGTTAAACTCAAGGCCAAATTAGGTTATAGTGACTTAAGTTTTAAACTTTGAGTCTCTCTCTTATGTTCTGTTTCAAATAGGTTTAAGCAAGTTGCCTTAACAGTCTTTCCCCAGGGGAAGGCTGTGGCGTGTAACACGACCCGCCTGAGGTCGGGGGTGTTACAATGATAATAACAATGTAATGGCTGGGGTTTTCAACCTTAGACTAATCGTTTGAGTTAACATTTTTATGAACTTATTTGGTTGAGTTAGCTATATTAGGCTAATTTTTGCATGATAATTGGGTGCAATAATTATGTGAGTAATTTTTATTAATTTTTCTTAGTAAATTACTGGATTTCATGAAATCAACGAACTCATTAGAAATTAGCCAAGTCATAATAACGCAAAATTAGCAAATTATACCGATGGTTTAATTTAGTTGTTTCCTCAATTCGATTAGAATGTTGATTATTAGAGTGTTTAGACCCGAATCTAGACTATGCACTAGTGATTTGGAGGCTGAGAACTAGAGTTGTCTAGCAATAAAACACAACCAAAAAAAAAAAAACCAAAAGGGGGTCGAAGCCCCTTTCTTAAGCCAAAAAAAAAGCACGACGAGGGGTTTCTCATCCCAGCCCCGTGACCCACAACACAAAGAGAGAGAAAGAGAGATTAAGTGAAAGAGAGAGAGAGAGAAGGGGGCTGACTGGGTGGTCGGGAATGGTGGCTGCATCACGCCGGCTGCAGGGTGTCGTCCGGTTCGTATGACAACCGCAACGACCCTGGAAAACCTAAGATCAGAAAGAGAGGGAGAGATCGAATGATTTGAGAGCAAGAGAAACCAGGTCTGGCCAGGCATCAATGATGGCTCAGGTCGACGACGAGGTGTCTCCGATGGGCTTACGTTTGGCAACCCCCAAGAGTCACGCAAATCAAGGGTTTGAGCACTTGGGTTTCCAAACCCTATGCGTTACAACTGTCATGACCCGCATTATTGGCGGTTGGGCTTGGCTCCAGCGGCTGGGCGAGGTCGAGAGAAAGAGAGAGGAAGGAGGATGGGCAGCAATAAGCATGGCAAAAGAACGATTCATCTTCTTGAGGTGGGATTTTATCTGTTATTGCTTTCGGGTTGTTCGTTAAGTTCAATTCTGCCCAGCTTTATTAAGCAGCTTTTGAATTGTTCTTGCTTATCCATTTGCATGTCGTGCCATCTTGGTGGTCCTCCTTGGTGTCCAATAATCGTTCGATGAGATGTGGGACTAAATTGGGAACCGGGGAGAGGCATCCTATCAATTGCGTTTGGGCTATAGACCGACCATGTGACCCATAAATCAGGTCCTTAGCTTAGAATCCAGGTACGTGGTTCTCGATCCCTAAGCCTACTATTAATGTACAAATGTTTTTGAAATGTCTGTGATAGCTCATTTAGTTGTTAGGTAGAAATCGTAATGAGTTATAAAACTACAAGTAGTCGATGAATCATTTGGTTTGAACTGAAATAGTTTTGAGGACTGCTATAGTGGGTGCTATGAGGAGGGAGTCTGGGTTGTATGAAATTCTGTGAATTTACGAAGTGTGATTTCGCATTTTGATGCTGTGTATTACTTGTTATTTTCCTAAATCTGGTTGTAGCATGCTGCTTAATCAAGTCGTGGTTTTGCTAGCCTTTGCCCCTTTAAGTTAATGTAACTGCGTTATGCAAATGATTTGTGAATTTGAGAAGCAGTGAAAGGTTCATTTAAAAGATTATTCACATGATTCTAGATGCACCTGGTTGTTTATCAGTTTGCCTGCCTGAGTTGCTGAAACTTCTTGTAATGCGGATAACCCATAACCGTTGAACGATTCAGCTGAATGGTTTAGTTGAATGGTTCAACGGGTTTAAGGAATTGAAAAGAAAACATGGATTGAGCATGATGACGTTTAAGGGATATAAGTTGTTTTTAAACTACTCCTCTTGCATATCGAAAGTTAGAATGAACATTAAGGGCAATTGAAGTGCATAATTTCTAAACCTAGTTACGATTTAAATATCAAAGGCATGTGTTGATAAGTGTGTAAGTAGTTTGCTTGATACGCCTAGTGTTATGAATGTGGGGCTAACCGTGAACATTAGATCATTCATTTAATAAGGGTGAGTTGTGATTAAATGCTATAATAGCTTTTCGTAACCTAATTGATACTTCGCATGAATGCATGGGGCTTTGTGTTGTGAAATGACTGTTGCATCTGAAATGTAAAGAAATCGAGATATTGATGTGTGAATGCAACTGTTAACATTTAAAAACGAGCCTCTATATCACCTATCTTGAAGAGTGAATGAATATGCAAACATTAACTCATTTTAAGCATATTTTACCAAATGATTGATTTTATGCTTTCTAAATGGATGTGAAATCATTAAGGCTTGCCTCATGAGAATGAGAATGTCATTGCTTGTGATATAATGAAAGTTTTAACGTAGACGCATTTAGAGGTGAAATGCATTTAAAACGTTTTGGGTTAGAAAAATGGTGCTACATGTATAATGATTAGGGAGAATGCCCGGACTTTGGGAACCCTAATACCTAGGGAGATAGGCCCAAAAGTGGGAATCCTAGAAGACCTTAACGGGGGCAATATGTTGCTCAGGGAGTAGACCCAGAAGTGAAAACCCTGGAAGATCCCAACAGGAATAATATGAAATGTGAGTGACGATCTCATGGGTACGATGGAACATGAGTGACGGCCTCACCCGTACCTAGCACAAATATGAGATTCCGATGCCTGTGAAAATGATTTCGTGCACGCTAAGCAATGTGAATACCTTATTCAAGGGTGATGTTGGTGTAAAGATTTAAAAAGGTGCATCTCTTCTTGAAAAGAGTTTTTATTGAGTTTCAATTATCTGCCAAGTGCATAACGATGGTTTTATAAGAACTTCCATTGATTTAAGCGATATGCATTAATCTTATTCTCATGCAAAAAGGAGCCTCACTTGGTCACTTTGTTTAAACTCCTTAACATTAGGTGCTTATATGTCGACTAAGTATTCTATTACATCCAATACCTGAATTGTTGCATGAAATAGGTTATTAATGAATCCTGTGTGCATGTTATGTGACGTTATGCTTACATTGTGTGATGTTATATTGCCATAACATCGAATTACCACCAATCAACTACATGAGACTTAGTTCAGGAAAGTTAAGTACCTTAGGCATGAATTAGAAGGATTATAGTGTTACCATCGTGCTAGAAAGGTCATTGAGGCGACGATAGATGTGCAAGACCCTGCATGCTTATTATATGAGATTATGTATCAGATTGTGTGCGTAAGTGCTAATTAAAGTATGACGTATAACTATTTTGTTTTTTAGGGGTTGGGAGTCATTCACTAAGCATGTGGTAGGTCATCCCCTTATCTTTTCTCCTTTTTTCCCAGGTTCCTAAAGTGACAGGTGGAAGTGGGTTCATGTAAGCCGAGGTGGAGTCTACCTTGCTGCCCTAGAAGTAGAGTTATATGCTTTTGTATGTTTAATTGTGAGCTTAGTAATGTATTGTGATGTAATTTAAGTTTTGAGTGCATATAAGCTAATTACTGAAGTCATGTAATGCATATTGTCTAGAAGTGGCTCTATATGGCCATGTGAGCCAACAATCTGATTTATCAGTCATCTTATAGTTGGATTTGTTTAATTTCTTCTGGGATGTAAACTCTAGTACTCCAGATGTGTGATTCGTTGAGTTGTAATTTTCAATTCTTTTCTATTATTGAACTATATTGTTTAGTATACTCCGCGTGTGTGGCCCGTAGAGTTGTGATCTCTGGTGTGTAGCCGTTGAGTTATGAATATATGTTTATGCGTTTATCGAGTGTAGGAACCCATTACAAGGCTAAAAGCCTGGTTTTAACCCATTTTTAGGCGGAACTCTATCCTTTTTGCCCCAAAATTTTAGTAGAAATTAAGAAATTGTTAATACTTTTAACCCTAGAGGGTGGCGTGTCACAAATAATAACCATAATAGCTACAATGATAGTAATCGTAAATGTTATATTAGTGAAAACAATAATATTAAATGCCTATAATAATAGAGATAATGCTAATACTACTAATATCAACAACAACAACCATAATAGTAGGGGAGGGCACAATACAACTTATGCAACTAATTAATAATAGTAATTGTAAAAAATAACATTGAAACTATTAACGATAAAGATGATGAAAGCATTAGAAAGGGGGTATAAAAGAGGGAATAAGATCAATTTGTGAGCTTGAGTAATTAGTGATGGATTCAATAACAATTAAGGAAAATACCAAGGGAATAATTATAAACCAATGCTAAGGCTGCAATTATTAAAATGTTATTTGAAATTTTACTAACCTTAGGTATATATATACTTGGAGCACAAACTAGACCATTTTTGTTGTTTTTTATCCATAAACAAGCATTTTAAAAGAGGAAGAAAGACGTTAAAAACTCCAGGTGTGTTTGTTATCTATACGCTTCAAAATTTTATATGTTTCTCAAAATTATATAGATTTCATGCAATGTTCATGAAATAAATCAGTTTGAAACTAAGTTTTGTCCCATAATTAAGTGGCCCAATAAACTATTAAACATTAGGGCTCATGCCCATAAGTTCACCGGCAGGGCCTCAACTCAAGCCTCTCGGTCGGCTTGTGAGGTGTACACTTATCTCAATAGTAACATCAGACGTCAATTGGGATTCCACTTCTAGATAACAACGGGTAAAGTAGTTTTATTTATAGTCTCTCCCACTCCTATTTTCGAACTAAATTGGATTTAAATACAGACGCCCAACTAAATTGTGCTAGAAGTTTGTTTTCAGTATAGGGATAGACGTATTGGACTTTTGCTTAATTTTTGAAATATTTTCTATATTTTCGTTCTAGGTGAGGGAATAGTGGATAACACTTCTCGTAGCAAGCTTCATGGTAGCAAGAACTAGAGGCCTCCACGTGTTTTGCTGATAAACGGCTGTAGGTGCTCACCGTGGTTTTGATTAGTATGAAGCCTTGAAGAAGCTTGAAAGAAATGTCGAATGTTTTTTTCTTTTTTGTGGACAAGCATGCTTACTTCAAAAACAGGTTTGTCCCACGACTAATACAAAAAAATTCAATGAGAAAAAAAATCCCGACGGCAATTATGTCAGATTGCGATGGCGTCAGAATTTTTGAAGAATTTCGACAGAAATTGCCACGGGTCTTCAACTTAATTTTTGTCTAAATTCTACATAATTTACTAGGCTAGATCTAGTTTTTAAATGTTATCGTGGGGGTATATCTACGAGATAAAAAAGGAGGAAGAAAGCACGACAAGCGAGAGGAGAGTGAGCAAGAGAGGGGATGGAAGGGTGTCATCGGAGCTTTACTGCTTGAGCTAAATCTCACCGGAGATGCCGGAGCTGGTGCAGGTTAGTGTTTTAATACTTTTTTTTTTTTTGAAGGTTGGTAAGGAAAATAATACTACTATTGTGGTAACAGTGGAATAGGGAAAGGTTGCCGGAGGAGTAGCTGCCAATTTCTACAGTCTTCATTGGAGTTATCAGTGACTACTCACTGGTGAGCGGTTTGATTTTGATTAAAATGTTAATTAATTTTGTAAGTTATGAGTTAGTTTGTGATTTTTCTTTGGTGATGGTTATACGGTGTTTTGCAGTATGAAGGTTTCATCGACGTCAATATATTATTGCCCGCTGCTGCTACTGGTCAAGGGTCCTTTGGAAAATTTTTATTGGCTCTTGGAAAGGTAGGTGCAGGGGCGGAGCCAGGATTCAAAGTAAGGGGGGAGAGATTAATAATACACATAACATAAACTTTAATAGTTCTAAAAATGAAGTGCGTAGTTACTACATTCAAGAAAGTTGTCCTCAACGAGATCTCATATTTTGAAAGTAAAGCATGATATCATCGTTCGAGAAGGATTAGTAAACTAAATATAAACAAGGAAATAATTACAAACAAAATTAGCACAACTTTAAATCTTCAACCAAGAAGACAATTAGATTAAAATCATCATTTTTCAATTCATGAATCATGGGTAATTACTAAGTTAATCAATTATTTAACATGAATCTAACTAAAATCAGTAAAATAAACATAATTATTTATAAAATAACAAAATTTAAAACAAAAATTGAGAATTTTTGTGAGTTAACTCAAATTGGAATTTGGGACTTAGGAGAAGAGCTGAGGAGGAGTGGAGACGGCGGCATAAGTGGCGGCACTAGTAGCGGGCCTGGTGGCGTCGGCGACTGGGCTAGGCAGAGAGTGAGAGAGATTGCATGGGAGTTGGGATTGGTGGCCGTGGCTGGTGGCTCGGTGGCTATGTCACTACGTGAGTGTCTGAGGAGGAAAGCAAGTAGAGACTAGCGAGTCGAGAGGCATGGGCCAAATTAGGAAAAATGAAAGGGCAAAACTCAAAAAAAAAAAAAAAAACATACAAGGTGGATCATAGAAGGAGAGTCACGGGGTCGAACCTGTGACCCCTGAACCAAATAAAGAGCAGCCCACCATCCTGCCAGGCATGCATTTGTAAAATACATGGGAACTAATTGATATATATCTATTTTTTTTATCCATAAAAATATCTCATATTTAATTTTTTTTCCCCAAAAGGTTGGGGGATCAATTGAACCCCCTTGCCCCAACGTAGCTCCGCCCATGGGTAGGTGACGCTAATTTTGTTATTGCAATGTGTACATTTTAGAATGTGTACATGAAGTATATTAATTTGGATAAATGAAATAATTTTGTTAAGTTTTTTTAAGTATATATGTATAATTATATGATATGTTTTCCTTAGTAGATTATTTATCTGGAAAATTATTTCTGGAATATGTGAATATAATATTAAGTAAATAGTTTAATTTTTAATTTAATTTGTTGGTGGTTTGATGCATGAAAGTGTGATTAAGTGGATGAAAAACGTAAAATGCGGATTATTATGTAGCTTTAGTTTTTTTAATATTGTCAAGGTAATTAGATTAAAGTCTAATATATCCAGTAATTAATGTGATATAAATTTTAGTTAACTAATTCATTTGACTCATCAAATGTAATTGTGATATAGAATATAATTAACTGTAAGTATATTTAATTGGATTGATAAGCAGCTTAAATTTAAATAATGTCAATAATATAATTTGTAATTTAGTTTGCTATGTAAATATTTTTTTTTAGTTATTAGTTTGGTACGTTTAGTAATTATGTGCTTGATTTTTGTTAAGTTTATATATTTAACTAGTTGGACTGAAACTGTAAAATTTTGTTTGCATAATTTAGTTGGAATTATTTTGTGGAAGGATGATGTTAATTCATAACTAATTTAAAAAATATTGATAAAAGTTTTTTTTATATTAATAAAGAGAAGAAAAATGATGACGAAAGTATTAAAAAAATTTGTATTAAAAAAATTGTGATTATAGTGGACCTAAATTTTAAGGGAAATGTTTGTTTTATTAATTGGTGTTAAACTATTCTTTATTTGTGGGGTACTTTAGATGGGCAAAAAAGGAAAAAAAATGTTAAGAGTTAAAAAAAATCGTTATTATTAATGTTCTTGTTGCAAGCTTAGCGTTGTTTTTTGTCGAGTGAAACAAGTTTTTATCACCTTTACCTTAAATATTTGCATATTTGTGCATTGTATTAGTGTTCACGAATGTTCATTTATTGTATGTCAGAAATTGTAATGTCTAATGAATTAGAAGTATGGTTAATGGTTACATTGATTTCTAAACGATCGCTATTGAAACTAATTATGGTATATGTAATAGTTAATGCTACCAGAGGACTATAGAAATGTCGCATCGTCAATGAATGCATAAGAGGAGAAATTTTGATGGGCATGGGCTTTGAGTTTAGTGGTTGGAAGGAGTAAAAATGTTGGATAAATTTGCGCAAAACTAAGGGGACCATAGAACTAATGGAACTTATAAATGTCAAAGTGTTAAGTGCAAGAATATGCGATACCTTACATTTGATGTTGTAAAATCCCATCTGTATAGAAAGGAATTTGTCAAGGGTCATTGGTATTGGGCAAGTCATGGGCAAATTGATTATTCAAAAGTAGGAGGTGCAAGTAGTTCACACGGCAGGTACAATAATGGCAATGGTAGTTATAATTACGATATGTGTCAGAAACATAAGGAGAATATACTTCACAATACATGCCAAGGTAATCAAATAAACATGAGTGGCTCCCATGATGCAAATCCTAGGGCATTTCATACTATTCTTGAATCTGGCCGACAATCCTTGTATGAAGGAGGTAATATAACTAAGCTTGAAACATCAGTGAGACTACTTAGTATAAAATTGGGCCACAACCAGTCTCAACATTCTTTCAATGAAATGGTTGGCTTAATAACGAAGGATATATATCCTACTAAAAGTCACATTCCTAACAATTATCATCAACTCGTGAGAAAAGTGAAAGATTTAGGCATGGATATTGAGGAAATTCATTGTTGTCCGAATGGTTGCTTGTTTTATTATTATTATTATTTTGTCTTGGATTCTCCATTTTACTAAAGTTAAGCTACTGTTAGCTCAATAAGGGGTAGAGCTCTCCCATCACAAATTTTCTCCATTCACAAGACTCGAACTCGAGACCTTACTTAAGGAGAATAAGTGCCAGATCACTTGAACCAACCTGTGATGTTTGCATGATTTATTATAAACATGATGAAAATCTTCACATACGTAAATTTTGCAGACATACAAGACGATTACCACAAAACTCCAATTAAGAGATGTATAAGGACTTATTATGTGAAAAAATGCATTACCTACCTCTAACCTTGAGGCTGCAAAGATTGTATGCCTTAAGAAGGATTTAGAATGTATAAAGTTTTGATGATAACAAATCCAAGTGTTGTTGTTGTTGCTCCAAACAGGCTTTCCAAACAGGACCTTACTGCTGTTCTCAATGTATTAAAACTACTTGACTAATGGTTTATCCAGAACAGGTACTCAAGTCAGCAATGTAAGAACACCTATGAGGAACAGCTTCTGTGAGGTGTTTTGAAGCATATCCTGAGAAGTGTTTGAAACATAAGATATGTGCAGCTGTGACAAACAGGTTTCCTGCAGTGTTTGAAGCATATTCTGTGAAGTGTTTGCAGCAAAGTCGTTCTATAAGATGACTAGTGGTTACAACAAGATGTCTTGATTTGATTTGGTTTTATATTTTTAGACTCTTGTTAATATGCCAATTAGAAAGTTTTAATTTACCGCTCACTGGAAACGGTTTTGCTTTTCGGAAAATATTTCGGATCACCTTTCAGAACAACCCTGGAAACAGGGCGATCAGGGTGTTTCCAGAATAAGCTGCGAAAAAAACTGCTTTGCACGATTTTTATCTTTTGGATTTTGAGCAGCTTCTTCAAAGATTTGCAAGAAAGATTTTTTTATGGAGTATTTTATTCTTTACCCTAAAAAACGGTTATCAAAAAATCTTAAGGGATTTGCAAAATCTTTTTGAATAAAAAGAATATCCAATTTTTGGCAAGTGGATAAGGTAGTTGAGAAAAAAATGGGCTAGCTGCTAAAGAACACCGCCTTATGCACGCGGTTCAGGAAGTGTTTTTCAGCTCATGTCACCTTATCCCTTATAGCTAAAGGATTCTATTTTTTCTAGGATTTTAGTTTCCAAAAATTTCAGAAATAGTTTTTCCATCCCTTGTGGGTAAAGGATTCTATATTCGTCAGATTTTTTAGTTTCCAAAAATTTGATGAATTGTTTTCCAAGCACTATAAAAGGCAGCTTCTTACAATCTTGGAGACATCGGTTTTCAAAGAGAAAAAAATCTGAGTTCATGAGCTAAAACGTTTGAAAAGAAAACCGAGCCTTGTGAGTGAATTAATTAAGCTTTCAAAGTTGGCATACTAGGACTTCATTGTACCCTATATTAGCCTAGTTGAGAAGCATTGTAATAGGGTGTTTTTTCTTTACATTCTTCTTTCACAAGAGTGAGTAGAGTGTGTGTCCAAATCAAGGGAATTTTGGACGTGGGGTAACTCGTCTTAGGGAAGACAAGTTACGTGTGTTACAAGTTGTAACAAGGTGTGTTACTATTGTAACGTGTTTAGCCCGTTAGTGAAGTGTGCAAATCCTACAGGAGGTAGGTCGTGGTTTTTAACCTCAGTTGGGCTAGAGGTGTTTTCCACGTAAAAATCCTGTGTCCATTATTTCCGCATTCAATTTTGTTGGATTTTCGCTTCTGCTTATCTCAGAAACAACCTGTGCGAACAGGGTCTAAGACTGCTTGTCTGCAACTTGCGAAAATCGGACACCATAATTCACCCCCCTCTTGTGGTTGTGTACTCTCTAATTCAACAAGTGGTATCAGAGCAGGTTCTCCTTTGAAAAGCTAACACCTTTGAGAGATCCTTGAAGATGAGTACTCCATAAGGCATGCTTGAAGGTCAATCCATAACTCGTCCACCATACTTTAATGGCCAACACTATAGTTGGTGGAAGAATAGGATGGAAAACTATATCCAAGCCGAGGACTATGAGTTGTGGATGCTCATCAAGCATGGACCACTCATCCCTAAGAAAACAACTGAAGATGGAAAGTCAATCCCCAAGGAGCCTAAGGAGTTCAATGCTGAAGATTAGAAGATGATGGAGAAGAATGCCAAGGCCAAGAAACTCCTATATTTTGGCCTAGGTCCTGATGAATATACTCGCATATCTGAATGTGAGACGACCAAAGAAATCTGGGATGCTTTGCAAGTAGCTCACGAAGGGACCAATCAAGTAAAGCAATCCCGGATTGAATTGCTTATGAGAAAGTATGAGCTGTTCGAGATGGGTGATCGGGAAAGTGTGATGGACATGTACACTCGCTTCACTCACATAACGAATGAGTTGAAATCCTTGGGAAAATACTTCACCACCGAAGAATTGGTAAGGAAGATCCTAAGAATTTTACCTCATTCTTGGGAAGCAAAAGTAACGGCCATCCAAGAAGCTAAGGACATGAACAAGATCACCCTAGATGAGCTGATTGAAAACCTCCAAACATATGAAATTAGGAAATATTCTCAACAGAAAGATGAGACAAAGAGAGAACGAGGTCTTGCACTAAAGGCCTTAGAAGATGATTCTGATTCTGAGAAGGAGGAGATTGCCATGATGACTCAAAAATTTAAGAAGTTCTTCAAGAAAGTCAAAGAAAACATCAAAAGAAAGGACTTCGGCAAAGCCAGGAACACCCCTCGGGAACAGTTCACTGGGTGTTTCAAGTGTGGTAAGATGGACCACATTGTGAGAAACTGCCCACTGCACAAGGAAGAACAAGAACCCGAACACCCCAGAAAACAGGGGAGGAAATAGGGTGTAAGCAGCTCAGCGAAAAGGTTCTCAGAAGCTATGCTCGCGGCCTGGGGAGATTCAAGTGAGGATGAGGAAGGGTCTGAAGCTGGGGAAGCTGATGTAGCACTCATGGCAAGGAGTGACACTGATTCAGATAATGGGTCAACGGATAGTCTGACTCAACTCAAGAACAAGGTACGTGGTCTAAATAAATCAACTCTTGAGAAATTAGTGTACAATATAATGGATATATGTGCTGAATTAAAAAGGGGATGTTCGAGATTTAGAACTTGAAAATGAAACCCTTAAATTAGAAAAGCTTGAAGTTGACAAAGAGACTCTTGCCTTGCATGAAAACATCAATGTGCTTAAAGAAACTCTACTCATGAAGGAAGAGACTTGTTCCACTAAACTGACTGAGCTAGAAAAAGAATCTCTTGACTTAAAAGGTAAGGTCGAGTCTTTGCTGGAAGAAAACAGAAACTTGCTTGCAAAAATAAAACACTTAGAATCGGACCTTGCCACAAACAAGCTCTGGAACAGGTCCTCAAGGGCGTTTGAATGGTTAAACACTCATCATAGTCGAAATAGAAGAGGACTAGGTTTTGTGCCTAAGATGACCTACACAGTGAATAACAAATATGTAGGATTACCTGAAAATATTGTTTGTTTTCATTGTGGTAAAACGGGGCATTATCGATATGCTTGTCCTATAAGAAAGTATGCCATTAAAAAGAACTCAGTGCATGTAAAACAAATGTGGGTTAGGAAAGATGAGATTTACACGTCTAAAGGAATGGAACCCAAGTGGATCTAGGTTCCCAAAACTAACCCTTGATTTGTTTTGCAGGTTGAAGTGAGAGAGAACAACCCAGCAAACAACCTAACAAACAGTGCAGGAAACAGTCTAGGGAACAGGCAGCTGTGGTATGTTGACAATGGGTGTTCGAGGCATATGACTGGTGAAGAATTCAATTTTCTCTCACTTACAGCATCAGAAGGAGGGAGTGTGGCATTTGGAAACGGCAAATCTGGGACAATTGTCGGTATAGGTAAGATAGGTGAGTCACTCTCCCATTCAATTGACAATGTTCATTTTGTGGATGGTTTAAAACACAACTTGCGAAGTGTGTCCCAACTGTGTGACAAAGACAACCTAGTAGTGTTCTCTCCAACACGTTGCTTGGTTGTAAACATGAACACAGGAGATGTTGTGTTGAGGGGGAAGCGACACAAAAATGTTATAAAGTGTGTATTTCTACTCTTCCCCAAAATAATTTGACTTGTTTGAGTGCCTTAAAAGATGATGTTATGCTTTGGCACAAAAGACTAGGTCATGCAAGCCACTCTCTTTTGAACAAACTTGCAACCAAAGATTTAGTAGTTGGCTTACCTTCCATCAAATTCAATGATGACAACGTATGTGATGCATGTGCGAAAGGCAAACAAGTCAAAAATTCATTTAAGTCTAAAAAGTGTATAAGCACTACTCGACCCCTTGAATTAATACATATGGATCTATGTGGTCCAATGAGGATCATGAGCCGAGGTGACAAGAGGTATGTGCTTGTGATAGTGGATGACTACTCTCGTTTCACTTGGACTTTGTTTTTGGCTTCTAAGATGAAACTTTTAAAAAATTTCTTGCTTTCATTAAAAAGACTGAAAAGAGGGTAGGACACTCTTTACTATGCATAAGGTCTGACCATGGTACAGAATTTGAAAATTCGAGCTTTATTGACTATTGTAATGAGCATGGTGTTGATCACAATTTTTCAGCTCCAAGAACACCCCAACAGAACGGGGTGGTAGAGCACAAAAATCGTACTCTAAAGGACATGACTAGAACAATGCTTGTTGCTAGTGGTCTTCCTAGAAATTTTTGGGCTGAAACTTTAAACACATCATGTTACATTATAAATAGATGCATGATTAGACCTGTTCTTAACAAAACTCCTTATGAGATCCTCAAAGGAAGAAAACCAAATATTTTGCATTTGAGAGTTTTTGGGTGTAATGTTTTGTGCATAATAATGGAAAGGATGCCTTAGGGAAATTTGATCCAAGGAGTGACGAGGCAATATTCCTCGATTAGTCCTCACATAGTAAGGCATACAAAGTGTTTAATAAGAGAACCTTGTGTGTTGAAGAAAGTGTGCATGTGCTTTTTGATGAAACTAACTCTCTAAGTGAGAATGATGCACAAGAGGAAGACCTCGAACTAGGTCTTGTTAAAAAAGACATGCGGCTTCAAGATGAACCAGGTAAGGATCAACCTGAGAGATCAAGGCCTGAAGCTGTTCTTCAGGAAGGTAGGCAGGGTGTGAACCAAACAGGGGGAAACAGGGTGGACCCCTGTTCGGGACAACATCAGCCGAACCCTTCTGAGATAATTTCAGGAACAAGCTCCCAAACAGGCTTGGGAACAGGACCTGAACTTGTTTCGCCAAGTATTCCAGCTAGGATGGAGAGCATATCTGTGAACCCACTTTTACCACGATCATGGAAATACCAAAGTTCACATCCTCTTGATCAAATTTTGTCTAATATTAATGCAGGAGTTCAAACTAGATCTAGGCTTAAAAATTTCTGTGCTTTCTATGCTTTTCTCTCAAAAATTGAGCCTAAGAATATTAATGAAGCTCTTGCATATTCAGATTGGGTCACAGCCATGCAAGAAGAACTCCATCAGTTCGAAAGAAACAAGGTATGGCACCTTGTGCCACGGCCAGAGGATAGAACAATCATTGGAATCAAGTGGGTGTTCCGTAACAAGCTAGATGAGTGCGGAACAGTCACTAGGAACAAGGCCCGGCTGGTGGTTCCAGGCTACAACCAAGAAGAGGGAATTGATTATGAAGAGACTTTTGCACCTGTTACAAGGATGGAAGCCATTCGAATCTTGATAGCTTTTGCAGCCCACATGGAGATCAAGTTATATCAAATGGATGTTAAAAGTGCGTTTCTAAATGGGTACCTTAAAGAGGAAGTGTATGTCAAACAACCCCTGGTTTTGAAAGTGATGAATTTCCTAACCATGTTTTCAAACTTGGCAAGGCACTTTATGGTTTAAAACAAGCTCCTAGAGCTTGGTATGAGCGGTTGTCAAGCTTTTTATTGGAAAATAATTTTGCAAGAGGCAAGGTAGACAATACCTTATTTCTAAAATCTAAGGGGGAAAATTTGTTGATTGTCCAAGTATATGTCGATGACATCATATTTGGTGCAACTCATCATGAATTGTGCAATGAATTTTCAAAAATGATGAGGAGTGAGTTGAAATGAGCATGATGGGTGAGCTTAATTTCTTTTTAGGCTTGCAAATCAAGCAAACTTCAAACGGCACCATGATCCATCAACAAAAGTATATTAAGGAATTACTTAAGCGTTTTGGGATGGAGTCAGCCAAGCCCATTGATACTCCCATCTCTCCTTCAACTAGGTTGGTAATGGATGATGGTAGTCCCTCAGTTGAGGAGAAATCCTATAGGGGCATGATAGGGTCACTCTTATATCTAACTGCTAGTAGACCTGACATTGTTTTTAGTGTTGGTCTATGTGCACGTTTTCAGTCAAACCCTAAAGAAACTCATCTAAAGGCTGTTAAAAGGATTTTTAGGTACTTAAGACATACACCTGATCTAGCCTTATGGTATCCTAAAGGTTGCAACTTTGATCTTGTTGGGTATGCTGATGCTGATTACGCAGGTTTCTTGGTTGATAGGAAAAGCACCTCAGGTATGGCTCACTTTCTTGGACCTTGTTTGGTATCTTGGGCAACCAAGACACAACTCTCTGTTGCCTTGTCCACAGCAGAAGCTGAGTATGTGGCAGCTGCATCTTGTTGTGCTCAGTTATTATGGATAAGACAACAACTCAAGGACTTTTGTGTTGACATAGGATGCATTCCTATTTATTGTGACAATACAAGTGCAATTAACATTGCCAAAAATCCATGTCAACACAAAAGAACAAAACATATTGACATTCGTCATCATTTCTTGAGAGACAATGTTGAAAAGGGAGTGATCTCAATGAATTTTTGTGCCACTGAAAATCAAATTGCTGATATATTCACAAAGGCATTGAGTAGAGAACAATTTGAAAGGAATAGACTCGAACTAGGCTTAATTAGAACAACCTGACCAACCTGTTCTCTCTCCCTGTTTGCAAAATTTAAAAGTGACGGGTACAACATGTTAAATTTTGTTTGCAATCAACTTGTGTGCTATGTTTAGCATATGTGAGGTTTGCAACTTGCTGACACTCGTTGAGGTCTAATGAGATTGCCCTTATTGTCCAATGTTACCGAGCAAGTAACCTCAAGAACAAGCATCAGAAACAGGTACGCCTCTTGTTTGTCAAATGTGTGCAACAAATTGAAAACTGCTAATCTCTTCCCGAGGCGTGCGCAATAAATGCTAAAGTCCGTTGCAAAAACGGGCAAAATCTTTTAAAGATTTCGCACGTCTCTCTCTCCCTTTAAAGCTCTTGCTCAATCTCTCACCTCTACCGAAACTCTCTTGCTTTGAAACTCTGTTCAAGAAACCCTAATCTCTCTCCTTCCTCTGAAAAATGGCATTCCCCATTAGCTTCGAGAGCTCCTTGACCTTGACCCAGGGCAACCAGACACAGGGCACAGCCTTGCAAACAGCCACAGCCCTGTTTGCACCTACACAATTTCTGACGGCCCTCATGGAAGGTAAAAATACTGAACCTCCTCGACCCATTGCCTATAAACCTTTTGGGTTTTTGAAAAGTATCGACCTTAGAACAGTGAATTTGAAATTGGAAGACATCCCGTACAAATTTGGGTGGGAATTGATTTTGTTTGGTGAAACGGGTGCATGTCAACCCCAAGAACTTGTTGGGGCATCTGAAAGAGAAATTGGGGCTTTAGATGAACTCTTTCCATTGGACCATGGGTTAGATGACATCAATTCGTTTGGGCTGGTTTCTGAGGGGGTTAGAAATAGGGCCTGAAGTTTTTAAGGATGACCTAGGGGAGGATTTGTCAAAAAACAAAGGGGGAAGTAGTGGTCAAATGGAGGAGTCCCCTGTTAAGCCTGCACAAGCCACACCGGTAACACAAACCGGTGAGAAACGCAAAAGGTACAAAATTGTGGCTAGGCGTGCTAGAGTACCAAGAACACGACCACCATCAAGGCCTAAAAGCGGCCAGACTGAAGCGCCCTCAAAAAGTGAACCCCCTGTCAAACCAAAACCACAAATCCCCTCTTCGGCCAAACCCACAAACAGACCCACAAGAAAATCAGCCCGAATAGCTTTTCACTCCACTCCTCGTCCTGCCAAACAGTCAGCCCCTGTTGTTGAGGAGATTGATTCCTCCTCTGAGCCTTCATCAGATAGCGACACTGAGAACATTGCCTTCAAACAGGGCACGCCCGTGTTCTCAGAGTCCTCAGAGGATAAGCCTCTTCCTATACCAAAACCATCACCCCTCAAAACTCCCAAGAGAAAAGCCTCCCTCAAACATGCCTCCACCCAAGACCCTCCTACTGAGCCCCAACCTAAACGAGCCAAGAAATCTACACCGTCTGCAATCTCAGCCAAACTGACCCAATTGATTCAGAGACGGGTTGTCAGGGGCAAAATTATAAAGGTCAAGTATTTTGAGAAACAGGGTCTGGGGGTGTTTCTGCACAAGCTGCGTGCACAGGGGTGGTATGAGTTGTTTACAAACACCCAGCTGGGGTGTTCTGTACATGAGTTGGCAGAGTTCTATGCCAACTGCACTGTCACCGAAGGAGTGGTGACAAGTATTGTTAATGGGAAGCAGCTTCGCTTTGATGCGAAGATATTAGGGGACATTCTGGGGATTCCCTCCACAGGCTTTGATATATATGTGAGGGAAGACAAGACTATTCTAGGGACAACCAGGCTGCTGGAACTCGCCCAGAAATTTAGCCAGCAACCAAGCCTGCAAACACCCAAGTCTGTGAAGAAAAGGGGACATGACATCGCTCCATCAATTGCTATTTTGGTTTATCATCAAGAATGTCATCCCCAGAGGCCAGGGTCGCAATCTTGCTGATGCCATGGATCAGTGTTTGATGGATCTGATGGACACGGAAGTGCAAATTAACCTTCCTGCCATCATGATTCGACATATTGCAAGAATTGCAAACACCTCTAGGGAACATGATCTGGGATACGGCTTCTTTCTGACTAGTGTGTTTGAGCACTTTGGGGTGACACTGCAGAAGAAGGTGGGCGCTCAGTTCATTGATGAGATCGGGAGTAACACCCTTACGGGGTGTGGGTATGCTTTGATTGAAAGGTCTGCCTCAGAACAGGGGACCAGAACACCCCGTCCTCCTGTTCCTGGCAGTTCCTCAACCAAGCTTGAGGCTGCTTTGGAAGAAAACTCTTGCCTCAGTACTGAGCTTAACGCTGTAAAGGCTGCCCTGGACGAGGAAAAAGCTCTAAATGCAAAAAGCCATGCAGATCTCCTCGCCCTTCTCTCTTCACTTTCAGCAAAATTTTCTCCTTCTGCTCCTTGAACACCCCTCATGAGCTGTTTCCATCTGTTGTTCTCATAGCCTGTTCTCACTTCTCTTGGTGAATCAGTTTGTACTCTGTTGCACTCTTTTGATGAATGACAGGATATCTTGTTTTTTGATTGGCTTTGCCTTGCTTGCTTTTTGTTGTGAATTGCTTGTGTGTGACTAGGATGGCCAATCTCATTACCGTACCAAAACACTTGAGTGTATCGCCTGTTGACTTTCCTCCATTACCCAAGTGGTGGTGATAGCAAACACCCTCTGTTTGACTGTTCGCCCCTACTTTTTAATGAAGCCAAAAGGGGGAAGATAGGTTGACCAATATTGTTTTAGTTTTGCCATGGACGAGTTAATTTTCTTACAATCTTTTCGATACTAACTGCTTCATGTGAATTTGAATAATTGGTACAAATCACTTAAATTGCCCTTGAAAATCAATATGGTCACTTGGTTTGTCATCATCAAAAAGGGGGAATTTGTTAGAATGTATCAAGTTTTGATGATAACAAATCCAAGTGTTGTTGTTGTTGCTCCAAACAGGCTTTCCAAACAGGACCTTACTGCTGTTCTCAATGTATTAAAACTGTTTGACTAATGGTTTGTCAAGAACAGGTACTCAAGTCAGCAATGTAAGAACACCTGTGAGGAATAGGTTCTGTGAGGTGTTTTGAAGCATATCCTGAGAAGTGTTTGAAACATAAGATATGTGCAGCTGTGACAAACAGGTTCCGTGCGGTGTTTGAAGCATATTCTGTGAAGTGCTTGCAGCAAAGTCGTTCTACAAGATGACTAGTGGTTACAACAAGATATCTTGATTTGATTTGGTTTTATATTTTTAGACTCTTGTTAATATGCCAAGTAGAAAGCTTTAATTTACCACTCACTGGAAACGGTTTTGTTTTCGGAAAATATTTCGGATCACCCTTCAGAAAAACCCTGGAAACAGGGCGATCAGGGTGTTTCCAGAATAAGCTGCTAAAAAACTGCTTTGCACGATTTTTATCTTTTGGATTTTGAGCAGCTTCTTCAAAGATTTGCAGAGAAAGATTTTTCTTATGGAGTATTTTATTCTTTACCCTAAAAAACGGTTATCAAAAATCTTAAGGGATTTGCAAAATCTTTTTGAATAAAAAGAATATCCAATTTTTGGCAAGTGGATAAGGTAGTTGAGAAAAACATGGGCTAGCTGCTAAAGAACACCGCCTTATGCACGCGGTTCAGGAAGTGTTTTTCAACTCATGTCACCTTACCCCTTATAGCTAAAAGATTCTATTTTTTCTAGGATTTTAGTTTCCAAAAATTTCAGAAATAGTTTTTTCATCCCTTATGGGTAAAGGATTCTATATTCTTCAGATTTTTTAGTTTCCAAAAATTTGATGAATTGTTTTCCAAGCACTATAAAAGGCGGCTTCTTACAATCTTGGAGACATCGGTTTTCAAAGAGAAAAAATCTGAGTTCATGAGCTAAAACGTTTGAAAAGAAAACCGAGCCTTGTGAGTGAATTAATTGAGCTTTCAAAGTTGGCATACTAGGACTTCATTGTACCCTATATTAGCTTAGTTAAAGAAGCATTGTAATAGGGTGTTTTTTCCTTTATATTCTTCTTTCACAAGAGTGAGAAGAGTGTGTGTCCAAATCAAGGGGATTTTGGACGTGGGGTAACTCATCTTAGGGAAGACAAGTTACGTGTGTTACAAGTTGTAACAAGGTGTGTTACTATTGTAACGTGTTTAGCCCGTTTAGTGAAGTGTGCAAATCCTACAGGAGGTAGGTCGTGGTTTTTAACCTCAGTTGGGCTAGAGGTGTTTTCCACGTAAAAATCCTGTGTCCATTATTTCGCATTCAATTTTGTTGGATTGTCGCTTCTGCTTATCTCAGAAACAACCTGTGCGAACAGGGTCTAAGACTGTTTGTCAGCAACTTGCGAAAATCGGACACCACAATTCACCCCCCTCTTATGGTTGTGTACTCCTAATTCAACACCTACCTCTAACCTTGAGGCTGCAAAGATTGTATGCCTTAAGAAGTATTCTTGACGACATGAGATGGCACTATGGACATCACTAAGAGCCTGGTGTTTTTCACTATCCATCGAATGGGGTTGAAATTGTTTTGACCAAAAGTACCCTAATTTTGCAGTCGAGCCTTGGAATGTGAGATTAGCATTAGGTGTTGATGGTTTCTCGCCATTCTCACTATTTGCTAGGTCCTTCTCCCTGTGGCTACTTGCCTCCAGATATGTGTATAACCACTTCATACATGTTTTTAAGTTATGTTATTCCTAACAAATCTGAAGAACGGGATTAATGTGTACTTGTAGCCCTTAATCATGAGTTGAACATGCTATGTGATGTTAGGGTAGATATATGTAATGTTTCATGCAATAAAACTTTTAGATTGGATGTTGCATACTAATAGGCCAATTGAATCCCATGTTGCTTAATAGATGCCACTATAATACCCATTTGGACAAGGGTTTTAATGTTAGAAATAGTCAAATGGAGAACATGACCTCTTTGATCTCTTGATAAGTAAATGGAGTGTATAACTTCAATTGTTGCTCAACTAAAAGTGTGTTTCCTATACTTCAGAGCTGACACTATTTCTCATTATCTACTTCCCCCATAAATTGCTGTAAAAAGAAGAAATGACCTTTGCTATCTCTTTAAACTCCTCAACTTAAGTACTTGAGCTGTCCCGCAGTGAGTAGATGTAAGTAGCTAATTTCTTGTCCTAGGCTCTTGTAAAAAAGTACTTTTTGTAATCATTTTCAAATTTTATCCATTCAGCCTTCGATTGTTGTTTATTTAGTGATAAAATAGAAGTCAGCACAACAATGCAATGATCTCTTTGAATAACTTCTTGCTATAGTAGGGCTTGATTAGTAGGATCATTGAAAAGTGTCTATTGAATACTAGTAAACTCCTCTCTTGCTCAACTTGTTGAGCATAGAGGTCATGGAACTTATCTTTGTTTAGCTGCTGCAAATCTAGTCTAAGCTTGAACAAAAATGGTCTAAGTTGGGATAACTTGCTACCATTTGTGATCTTTCTACAGTGATCTTCAATGAGGCCTAGGAAAAGAGGATCCTTACAGCACATATTACAAAATAAAAACTCAAACCTTACCCTGGGGCAATTTGGGAAACTGATAAGCAAAGGTGTATGGTCTGATAAGCTATTGACAATATAATTCACTTGGCAGAAATCAAATGAATTATACTAGAGATGGTTGATCAAAACTCCATTTATTTTGGACCAACTAGTTTTATTGGTCGCAAAATAGTAGAAGCTAGTGCTTCTCATTTCACTCAGCTCATAATCATCAATGCGTCTAGCAAATTCTTATATCTCACTATCCAAAACATTTGTCGCACCTCTTCTATCTTTTCTGCTTAGTATTGTATTAAAGTCTTCTAGGGGACATCAAGCATCATTCATACCTATAGCTATGAGGTTAAGATCCTTCCATAGGGCTTATGTTATGCTACTTTGATTATAACGATAAACATATGTAGAATTTACATCATGAAGAGATACCTGAGGCGTTCTTGGCCTTTGGGGGGAATCTTACAGCTTGCTTCCCACCAAGCATAGTCAAGCCCTCCTTCTGAGTGATCAGACACTACTGCAAGCACATGGGTGTTCGTAGTATAGATAAAGATATCGTTCCTGAGAGACTAAAGTAATCTATCGAGCCAAGTCTTGTTAGAATATGCTAAGCAAAACTCAATTTCAAGTGGATTCGATTAACTACTGCAAACAAATAAACTTGTCTAAATCAATAAGAGATAAACGTCTAGGAATTTTCGCAGTTATGGAAGAAAATTTTGGATCAAAGTGAATAAACATGTGCTATTCTCTAATTGGTTAATTCTAAGGAATTGTAATCTTGTCACGAAACTTGATCTATTCTTTCGAAATCAATCAAATTTATCTAAACTAAGCACACATCATTCTTTCAAAATAATTTGACTTAATCCAAGTTTAATATATTTGAGTACTTACTAGCCTTCCTAACATATAAATCTATCTTTCACGACAAAGTTATGCTATGTCTATTCAAGTAGTCTAACAATCAAATGTCATCTTTTGAATGTTCACTCGATTCTTTCAAGTGTGCAAGTAAATTTTGGCCAAAAATTAACTCATAACATATCAAACACTTGATAGAACGAAATCAAACCAATCATGAAAATAAGTACAATTCTTTAAAAATCAAAACATGATCCAATAACAATTCCAAGAACTAGTAAATTCCCAGATTAAGAAAAACTACTCAGACATGATAAAAGATAAACTAACCAAAAAAATTAACAAAATCTTGAGCGGAAGGGACTCAACTGAGATCGCCTTCACCAAGGGCTTCAATACGGCCTCAGGATCAAAACTCTCACACTTAAAACACATACAAAACTAAACAAAGAACAAAATTTAAGGGAAAACAAACCAATCTAATCTAAACTATTCTACTTGCTCGCTTGCTTAGAATGCTCTTGAGTTTTTGTGTGTTCTTCCTTTGCTACAGAACGTCCCTATTTATAGGAAACTTCAGTTGACCTCAACCACACAGTCAAGGGAAAATGAAGAGGCAACAGTTACAGGCACACCACGGTCTGACCGTGGTCTGCACTGGATCCGAATTTTTGCTCTTTCTTTACTCTACAGTCATGGCATAACATAGATGACCATGGGGGAGGTCGAAATACAGCCATTGAAGGGCAAATGTTTGGTAAAAAGACTAAAAATCTTACAAAACACATAAAATAACTATACCCAAGCATAAATCGAGAATAGGAGAGTAAACAACATCACTAAGCACAAAATTCTCCTAAAAACGAGGTAAAATAGCCCTAAAAAGATGTACACATTAAGCACTTATCAAACTCTACCATGCTTAAACTATTGCTTATTCTCAAGCAATGCAAGGATTAAAGATGTACACAGTCTCTTCAGGATAGACATAGGTAACTTTCAAATAGCAAGGATGATCCAAAGGCAGCCCAAAAAGACACAAAAATATAGTTAACAAACAGAATAGAGAATGAAATTTCAAAAACTTTTAATAGACCATAATGCAAAACTTGAACCAATTGTCTCCCAAATTGTCTAATACAACCATTCTAACATATGAAACGAGTAAGACTAGCAAGGCCAGTAGAATCTTACTATAATTATGTGGCACTCAGCACTCATGTGTTTGACAATGTATATGTATGAAGGTTCTCTCAATTCTCATTCCCTGGACACAAATCTACTGTAGGCTTGACAAGATTCTCAAATTCGCCACCACTAAAATGTAAATATACTAAATAATCATGAGGACTTTCACAGAGATGTAACAGGGCTTAGGGCAGAGGTAAGAGGGGAACAAATATTTTTGGAAATGAGGAGCTAAAGCCATAGACTAAGAGCTTAAACAATTCCAATGCATCATACCATTTTCTTCTCGAACCTTATCAACTCATCAATAAAATAAATCCCAAATGAAAAAGATAGAGTCGAAAATTACAAATATCTTACATTTCCATCAAGGCTAATCACTTTCTTCGAATTTTTTTTCTTTTTCTTCTTTTGTTGATTTTTTTTTCATGTCCTTTTTTGATTTCTCTTATTTTCAAAGATGATAGCAAAGGGAATTCCATAACGAACTTTAAGATTGAACTCTTCTCTAAACTTTGCATAATAAAATAACAAATTAATCAAATGTTTGCATCCCTGTACCAAATAGCCAAAATTCATTGGAACAACAATGCACGTTGCCAATGCCCTATCAACTTGATGCAAAAGAATGTAACGCTCCTCTAGCCTTGGCTTAAGGGTAAGACAAGTATTTAGCCATGAGCTAAAAGTAGGAGGTTCAGATCAAGAAAAACGGTTACAGGCTCAAAGGGGCTAACAAGGAATACAATGTACAAAAAGAGTGGCTATTTGGCCGTGGGTTTCAGATAAATCAAAGAAAAAAAAATGCCTCAATTATATTGCTTAAATGTGTATGTGAAATGTGGTATTGAATGAAAATCAAAGCAAGTTCTAGAGAAATGACGTCAAGAAAGAGTCATACACGAAAGAAAATATAAGACTAATAATGATAAACAATCTCTAAAGGCTCAAAGTCTCACGAGACATCTACCACAGTCAAAACTAGCTCACTAGCGCACATACCAAAATTTCGTATAAAGACTCATAGTGAAAAATCAATTCGTATTCAACATGTGGTCAAAACATGAAATTCAGTTCAAAAATTCATTCGTAAATTTTTATGCAGAATCTGGGCGAATACAAGAATCCAACTAACCAAAGAAAACTTACCAAATCTATAAAGATCATTATCGGAGGATTTTTTTTATCTTTAATTTTTTTTGTGTTTTTAAAATACATGCATGCTACTACAGACAATGCAAACTAAAGTGCAAAAGGAACTAGCAAAAGAAAGAAACTAAAATGCAACCTACAAGAAAACTAAATGCACTACTAAAATAAAACTAAAACTAAAACTACAAAAACTACCAAAAAATATATACAAAGTAAAAACAAACACACGAAACAAAAATAGGCGTCAGGTGCCAAATATAATAACTAACTCCCCCATGCTTGAATCACATATTGCCCTCAATGTGGGCACATCATAAGAAAAAGGGGAAGGGAGTAGTAGAAATCAAAATAAGAGAGGAGGAGGTGGAGGAGAATGGGGGGGTTGTCCGTAGGAGATATGTCAATCTCACCAGGTCTCTAGACATGCCCTATAGTCTTAGAAATATTGGGTCTGGGAAGCAAACAACCCATGAAGCTTATCCTGGTGCTATTGGACAAAGTCTCGAAGAGCGGCGCTCTCTGAAGCTACAAAGGCTCAGAGGGAAATTTGCTCCTCTTGAATGGACCTAAGGGTGTCTTAGATATCAGAATTGTCAGGTGGTAGCAGTTGAGAGGAAGAACTAGGCCCTGCTTGACTAGAGTGAGGGGCAGGTTGATGGGGAACGGGTCGAATAACCTTGTCATCACCAAGCACCCAACAGTGGTTGCCTTGGTGAAGCAAAGTAGTACGATCGACATTGGGAAGCAGCAAAAGCCGGTCCACAGGGTAAATCCAACACAAACGGCCAGCTTTACCTTTATAAAAGTTCATAATCTCAAAAGCAGTTTGGTCAAGCTACTCAAACCCAGAAATTCTATCATCAGGATTGGGCTCGACGCCTAAAAATCTAGCAATAGTAGTTATTATTCCACAAATGACTATCCTACCTTTAGTGCTAACAGTAGCACTATGCAATTGCCTAGCTAAGAATGAACCTGGGTCAAGTTGGACACCATCAACCATACAGAACAGAAAGTACAACTCAGAAAGTCTCAGGACATTCAGACTATCATCCCGAGCAAACAGAGAACAAGCAAGGATATGCTGAGCTATTCTAATGCAAGGGTTTCTAATATGCGTACATTTTGATGAATTGGTACTATACCTAACACTCCCTGAAAGTTCACTCCAAAATGCATTCGGGTTGAATTTGAGGGGGACTTGGCATTGCGATAAGTCCATGATAGGGGGAAATCCAAAAATACTGTTGAAAGTACCTAAGTTCAGTTTATACAATTGACCCTACAAATAAAACGATATATATCTACATTGACATTGAGGTCCTCTAGTGACCTCGACATGGAGTGTACTTCGAAATTCTAAGGTCAGGTCCCTATATATATGCTCTTTGAGTTCTAAAAAGTGGCTCATACCACATCTAGCAAACAACCAATGAATATCATCTAACATTCCCAATCGAGCTAACAAATCCTCATAATAGTATCTAGTTGCTTCTACTACACATTCATTTAAATAATTATACCTAGCAACATAATCAGGATGAGTCAAATCAAGAGGTTGAAGAATGTTACCTCTAGCTCGCATATTGGTTGACGTTCTGGAAGTCCTTTGAGGTCGGGGTGGTGCTTGGCTTGAGGAACCAATCTCCTTAGTGCTCCTTTGCCTTTTAGGTGGTGCGATGGTGACAAAACCCAACCAAAAACAAAACTAAAACAAAAAATATGAACTAAAGCTTAGAAAATTGAAGAAAATAAGTAAAAATGTGAAGAATTAGAGAGAGAAAAGGATGGGTATGGTGGATATTTTAAAGAAGAAGAAGAAGAAAAGATATGAGATTTTGTAGATGAAATGGGGAGATTAAGAAAAAGGGAGGAATTTGGTGTGAAAATGAAGAAAAATGGAGAAGATTTGAGGGAGATTGAAGGTGTTGGTTATAGAGGTTTTAGAGAGAGAGAGAGAATGAAGGAAGAGAGAGAAAGTGTCGAGTGGAGAAAATGAAGTGAGGGGGAGGGGAAACAGCATCGCGGTCAAAAACCTAGACCACGGCCCATAGCAGCCCACCACGGACCATGGGGCGTACCACGAACGGTCGGTGGTGTCTGCTGCTACTTATTTTTTAAAATTTATTTTAGGGTTGGCACCCACAGTCATATTGCTGGTATTCCTGACCGTGGTGCCAACATTTTTATTGATGTATGTATATATTTTTTTCTCTCTTTTTTTTCTCTATAACAATAAAAATGAAATTTTAAAAATCAAAACTATAAAAAGAAAAGAGAAAGAAAGCTTGGGTTACCTCTCAAGAAGTGCTCTTTTAAGGTCAAGAACTTGACCCTTATTCTAGGCTTGGTTCAGATCAGATGGTGTATGGACATTGACTTTGTCCCGGACTATAAAATCAAACTTTTTTAGTTGAAGGTACCATCTTAACAATTCTGGCTGCGGCTCCTTCGTCTTCATAACTTGGTCCCATAATGCATTGTCTGCGTATAAGATAAATTGCTCTCTTGGCCCATTAGACGGGCTATCATGAACTTGCTCAATCCCTACATCAAAATCAGCATCGAAATCTTCCAAAGGGGGCATACAGTGAACAATTCGTGCAAACTTGCAATACTCACTTATCGAAGAATAATTAGAAACAGAGGCCTCAACCTCGGGCTTGTTAGGTGGCGTAGGAGCAGAAAACTCCACCCTAACGTGCCCTTGGTCAGGGCCTTCATAGGAAATCCATTCAGAATCAGGAGAATCTTCATCATACAAGACATCCTCCATATCATGCTCAGGGGAAAGGGGTAATGCATCCAATATAGAAGAATCAGGAGAAACGGCATCCTACTTCCTATGACTAAAAACAACAAACCTCCCATCTACATCAAAAGAAATATGACCCTCTCTCACATCAATATAGCAATCAACCATCGCCAAAATGGGCCTACTTAGGATAATTTGGGTATCATTAGTTTCAGGCATACCGACTGCAATGAAGTCTTCTAACATCAAATGTCTCCTATATTGACTGATACATCTTCCAACCTACCTATGGGCTGTGTTACAGAACCATCAGTCAATTGTAGTGAAAAGGGGGCAGCTAGTAATGGTCCTTGGTGCAGCTTAGGCAATAAAGAGTAAGGCATTATGCTGACACTTGCACCTAAATCACATAGCCCTCTCTCAATTTCTAACTTACCCACAACGTATGGGATAGAAAAACTACCTGGGTTAGGAAGCTTAGGGGGGAAAATGGTGGGGATCTAAATAGAGTCATTCTCTACAAATGTGGTAGTCTTGCCACCATAGTTTCTCTCCTTACTACCACCCATAGTTATTTTTCTACCCTCTTCCTTTGGAACTTCCTCAAAGTCAGTTAAGTCCTGGGTTCAGGCTTACTAGGAAGTCTATCTGGGGACACAGATAAAAGAGCAGTTTTTTGGGAAATTTGAGTCTCTGACATCTCTATTATGACTTGTAAGCACATTAACTTTTCAGGCTAATTGCTTAATATACTCATCTTGTTTCTGTTGTGCCATAAGCATATTTACCATCATTAGCTCTAAATTTCACTTTTAGGGCACCTAAGAAGGGAATCGGGGTCTTTAAAAACCAGGGGATACTCTAGCATTCATTGGGGGTAGATTCACAGTGTTTGGATTCGACCTATAAGAGATCTGGGTGATTCTTCCAACCTAGATTATAGGTATTAGAGTAAGGGTCATTGGTCAGTCTCGAGTTAAAATTTTGAACATAATTAACTTTATTAAGGTCCTGGGAAAAAGAACTCCCAACTTGATAACTCAAAGATATATGCTCAATTGAACCACAAGTCTCACAAGGGGAAGGGGCGCTAGAGTTTACAGCATTAATATTCAGTTGGTCTAGTCTTTTAGTCATGGCATCTACTTTAGTAGAAAGTAAACTAAAAGCATCAACTTCAAGCTTACCTCTAACCTGCCTGGGTTAGGCTCGTTCAGTAGACCATTGAAAGTTATGAAGCGCTATCTCCTCAATAAGGTTATAGGCCTTATCCTCGGCTTGGCTCATTAAAGTTTCTCCTGCCGTTGTATTAATAGTGGACCTCACAGCTTGGGTGACACCATTATAAAAGACCTAGATAATCATCTAGCGCTGAAGATCATGATGAGGGCACAAACGCAGTAGATCTTTAAAATGCTCCCAGGCTTCCTAGAGCGTCTCATCCTCTTTTTGCAGAGAGTTGGTGATTTGATTTCTCAGGCTCACTGTCTTACTTGGAGGGAAGAATTTGGCGAGAAAATCTCTTGTCAACTCGTCCAAAGTAGTTATACAACCAGACGGCAAAGAGTGCAAGCAAGCCCTCGCTTTGTCCCTCAATGAAAACGAGAATAAGCACAAACGAATCGCATCGCTGGAGGCTCCGTTTAACTTTAGCATATCGGACACCTCTAAAAAGGCCGAGAGGTGTAGATTTGGATCTTCTAAAGGAGCTCCATCAAATTGAGATTGCTGCACCATCTAAATAAGTGCTGGCTTGAGTTCGAAGTTGTTGGCATCCATAGCAGGCCGTGCTATGCTTGAAGCGATCCCTTGGACTCCAGGAGTAACGAAATCACGAAGGGTCCTTCTTTCTTCACATGCCATGTTTGAATTCCTTCTTGCCTCGCACCTTCATTCTTTGATCCTTTGCTTTTTCCTCCTTATGTGAAAAGTCCTCTCAATCTCTGGATCGGCCTTGTACAAAATTAGACTTCGCATAAACTAAGAAAAATTTCTGCAAGCACTTTTCACCAACACTACCAACACAATTAAATAGAAAATGAAAATTAACAAGAAAACAAAACAAAACAAAATAGAAAATGCTTAGTCACATTCGTAAGATAATACTCAATAGTTAGCAATTTAGTCCCCGATAATGGCACCAAAAACTTGATCAGACACTACCGCAAGCTCACGGGTGTTCGTAGTATAGATAAAGATATCATTCCTTAGGCAGTAAAGTAATCTACTGAGCCTAGTCTTGTCAGAATATGCTAACCAAAATTCAATTTCAAGTGAATTCGATTAACTACTGCAAACAAACAAACTTGTCTAAATCAATTAGAGAAAAACGTCTAGAAATTTTCGCAATTATGGAAGAGAATTGGATCAAAATGAATAAACGTATGCTATTCTCTAATTAGTTAATTCGGAGGAATTGTAATCTTGTCAAGAAACTTTATCTATTCTTTTGAAATCAATCAAATTTGCCTAAACAAAGCAAATGTCATTCTTTCAAACTTATTTGACTCAATCCAAGTTTAATATATTCGATTACTTACTAGCCCTCCTAACATATGAATCTCTCCTTTGAGACGAAGTTATGCTATATGTATTCAAGCAGTCTAACAACCAAATGTCGTCTTTTAAATGTTCATCTGATTGTTTCAAGTGTGCAAGTAAATTTTGGCCAAAAATCAACTCACAACATCTCAGACACTTGATAGAACGAAATCAAACCAATCATAAAAATAAGCACAATTTCTTAAAAATCAAAACATGATCTAATAACAATTCCAAGAACTACTAAATTCCTAAATTAAGAAAAACTACTCAGACATGATAAAAGATAAACTAACCAAGAAGATCGATGAAATCTTAAGCGGAAGGGACTTGACTGAGATGGCCTTCACCAACGGCTTTGGAACCGTCTCAGGATCAAAACTCTCTCACTTAAAACTCATACAAACTAAACAATGAACAAAATTTGGGAGAAAACAAACTAATCTAATCTAAACTATTCTACTTGCTTGCTTTCTTAGAATGCTCTTGCGTTTTTGTGTGATCTTCCTGCACTGCAGAACGTCCCTATTTAAAGGAAATTTTAGTTGATCTCAACCACACAGTTGAGGAAAAATGAAGAGGCAACAGTTACAAGCACAGCACGGTCCATGGGGTTCACCATGGTCTGACCATAGTCTGCGCTGGATCCGAATTTTTGCTCTTTCTTTGCTCTACGATCTTGGCATAACATGGATGAGTGGGCATACAACCATTGAAGGGCAAATGCTAGGTAAAAAGACTAAAAATCCTGTAAAACACATAAAACAACTACACTCAAGCATAAATCGAGAATAGGAGAGTAAATAACATCATAAGCACAAAATTCTCCTAAAAACAAGGCAAAATAGCCCTAAAAAGATGTACACATTAAGCACTTGTCACTGAGTCTGAGGTTGAGGCCGTGTAGTTCGCTAATTTCAAGTTTCGCCCGTATTCACCACCCTCCAGTCTATTCTTAACTTTCTTTTCTTTCTACATTCAGACTCTAGGTGACCAACCATATGATAATGGCCATACTTTGTTTGGTTTCCATTCAAACTTAACTTGCTGCCTTACTACCACATCATAATCATTGATAAATTGAATATACCTAGGTGACCAAACATATGCCAATCGCAGGGGGATTCAAAGAAGAAGAAGAGAATTATCACTATATATACCCCGCTCAGACACACATACATACACACACGCATACATACGCATATATGTATGTATATCTGCCTTTTTGTATATATGTGTACATTAACAATTCATACTTTATATGTAATTTCACCCTTTATTTTACCTACTTTTAAGTCTTTGAAATATATTTTTATGAGTAAAAAATACCTATTTTATGTGATTTTCAAGTGGAGATAAAATAAACAAATTTGGATTTGAAGTTGATCAAGTCAATTTGAATTTGTACAAGTTCCCACAAGTGTAAGGATTATAAACTAAGCCCAAGAGAAAGAAGAAAAACAACCACGTGGGCCTGAGCACTGGCAGCCCACCATGGCCAGCCACTCCGGCCAGCCCCAAGCTCAAAAGCCTAGTGCCTCTCTCCCCCTCTTTTCTTCCTTTCTTTCACAGCCTTTTGGGTCGGTTCCATCACGGCCCACTAGACCACCCCTTTTTCAGTCCTCTCATCTCCCATATGGGCTTCATCCTAGCCCAGAAAGTCAACCCACATGCCCTCCCCTTCACACCTCTTCTTCTCTTCCTCTCCCTCACACCTTGGTTGGGCCTGTCCCTCAGCTCAGCAGTCAACTTGCAGCAGCCCACTCCTTTTTCTTATTTCCCACTTGGCCAATTGTTAACCTAGTCAATCATAATTAATGAAAATTAATTTTATGCTTAGGACTAGCCCTTTTCCATGCTCATAACAACCAAAATATTAATTGAAATTAATTTTCATTAATTTTTCGGCATCAAGCGAGGTTGATTTTTTACTATAAAAAGGGATTATGGGTTGAAGCATCCATTGACTCATTCATTCACCCATTCTTTCTCCCATTCTCTCATCTTCCGTCTTCTATTTTTCTTAGAGAGCAGAGAGTATTTTGTAATGCAAAATCATTCGGGTTGAGTAGTTTAGAAGAAAAATAAGTTTTGCTGACTATTTTTCGCTCCTCTTCTCTTCTCATTTGTGAGTCAGCTTTGAGAGTGTATGCTTAATTAGCTTTGCAATTGAGTATAAAAGTTTGGACATAGGAAGTAAAATATACCAACTTTAATGGTGTTTTCACTAACTATGGTCGGTCAAAATACTCATTGCTAGGATTTGGATAGATCCTTGATAATAAGATTATTTTGCTAATTTCTTTTAGGGTAATTTTTGTCTCTTTAATTACATAGTTGTGGTTTATCCTTGGTCGTCATCTATTTACGCATCTTAATATTAATGTTTAATCATATTGATTATACTAGTTCAATTTGCTATCTCAAACGAATATTAGATCTCGTAGACGAATATGACGATTATAAAATTGGATTCAAAAATATAATTGATAAAATTGAATAATTTATTCTAGAAATTAGATGAATTATGTCCGAAAAGAACGATTCATGCTACCTTCCAGATAAATAATCTCATTTCACACACACCCACACATACACACACACACATACATATATATATATATATATATATTATATATATATATATCTATATATTATATATATTATATATAATATATAGGCTGTACACACACACACACCACACACGACACTTATATATACATAAACATTATCCATATATATATGTACATGTATATAAATATATATATATAATATATATATATATATATTATATATATATATTCATATTATATATATTTATGCACACAATACACACGTGCATGCGTGCACACACACATACATATTCATGTACACATGCAAACATGTTTACAGATATATACGTACGCACAACATGTAAGCACGCATATGAGTGCATATATATATATATATATATATATATATATATAT
>JAKOGI010000213.1:0-130000 GCA_029747015.1 Carnegiea gigantea
GTGTGTGTGTGTGTGTGTGTGTATGTATATGTACATATATATGCGTGTGTGTGTATGTGTGCGCATGTTCTTATGTTTCCTTTATGGGAGATCCTCGCTACTCTCATGGAAAGGAACTTGAAGAAGAATACGTCCGTCAGCTGTGTTCCATCGAAGGCACCTACTCCTCATAAAATGGTTTCCTCCGATTCTATTGTGCGAAGCCTAGAAAATGACCTCTCTGGGGTTGTTTGTTGACCTAATTTGGTGTCAAAACCTATAACTGTTATAGTGAATGCTTTAGGTCCATCTGAATTAAGTGTTGTGGCTATAGAGGCTAATGATGTTTTATGAATCGATCCATGCAATTCCAGAGTTGGGTTGATGTGTTGCAGAAAGATCATATGGAAAGTATGCTTGAAATTAATGAAACTATGCCAGAATCTGAGGATTTTGTATTCCCTGGAAACGTAGGTATGAAATTATCTTTTATTGAACGCTTAGAACACAAAGAAGAGAGCATTTAATGTATTGATTATACTGATATAGAGTCTAAAGTTGAATATTGGAAATCTTCAATTGTATTCTTTATTTTGGGTATGAATCCCCATTTCTAGTGAGGGAGAGGTTTCTAAAATGATTATGGGGAAGGAAAGCATTAGACAAGGTATATACTCAACTTGATGAATTCTTTCTATTGGGGCTTCCTTGATCTCAGAAAGGGATGATGTTTTGAAACAAAAACTGGTTTATTTTGACAATGATTTTGAATCCTTAGAAAGTGGACACGCTATTGATACGGTGGTGCAGGTTCCTTCCCAATTTGGTTTAAATTGCATAACTTGGATTTGAAATTTTGGAGTTCTCAATGATTGAGTATGATAGGTAGCATATTGGGGAAACATTTGGCTACTGATAGAATCATTAAGGGGAAGGGGTGTTGAAGTATGCAAGAGTCTTAGTGGACATGAAGCTAAGTGGATTCCAGATTCAATTACTTTTACGGATGAAAAGGGATAGGCAATAAAGCAAGTAGTTAAATTTTAAAGGATGCCCTTAAGGTGCAATAAGTGCAAAATGTTTAGCCATGTGGAAGTGAAGTGTAGAAAGTTTGAAGTGAGGAGGAAATGGAGAAGGAAGTTCATGCAACCTAAGGTGGAATAGATAGAGTACTTGTGAATGAGGAAGGTGCCTCCTAATTCCTTGATTTGTATTACATACTGCTACCCGAAGGAGAGTCTGATCACTATCCAATAAGGAAGGTGCCTCCCAATTCCTTGATTTGTATTACATAGTGCTACCTGAAGGAGAGTCTGATCATTATCCCTTGCTGATTAAGCTTGAGAATAAGAAACATAAACCAACTAGCAGATTCAAATTCTGTAATATGTGGTCCAATGCACATGATTATGGTCTGTTGGTGGAGGAGCATTGGAAAAAAGAGGTTGCTGGCACACATATGTTCTAGTTGGTGTCTAAATTAAAAGCTCCAAAGAGACCCCTGAGAAGGCTTAATGATAGCAAATTTGGGGAGTTTCATCGGAAGGACCACAGACTCCGGGGAGCTTATCCCGAGCGTGATTCCGCCATGAATAATCAGACTCATTTACAGGGTACTTTATTTTTAGAAGTAGATTTAATTTTTTAATTTTTTTCTTGAAGCAGAATAACCAAAACTGGGCTGCATAACTTTGGGGAAACTATGCCTTGGCCCTAACCAAGGAAACCGGTTGCATTCCCTGGCCTGGTCTCTGACGGTAGCTCAATCTAGCCCAATATTTTACATTCAGTACAATAAAAAGGTGAACGATCACCCCGAGGTATTTTGACCCCTTTTAAGTCCAAAAAAGGATAGGAAAGGTGGCCTATCAATTGGATCTCCTTTCTTCCACCCAAACCCACAATGTTTTTTATGTGTCACAACTTAAGGCTTTTAGGGGGGAATTATCAGCTCACCCCCAAATTCCTAGTGGGTTGCGAGGTAAAGAAAGCTTAACTCAGCTGGTTCCTACTGCTATATTGGAAAGGAAGATGGTCAAGCAACACAACAAAGCTATGGTTCACTATTTGTGCTATGGGAGGGACAACCATAATTTGAGGCAACTTGGGAAGAGGCTACCATACTGGAGAGGAGGTTTCCATAATTTTTTACACAACACCAGACTTGAGGGTAAGTTTGATTTGGGGGCAATTTACAGGCAACCGAATTAGTTGGAGGATAATAAGGAGGTTAGGGACCCACCAAGCTTAGTGGTAGTTATAACTACCGTCTTACAAAAAGGATATTATGTAGCATTTGTATAGGGACGGAATCATCAATGACATTGCCAATATTATACTATTTCTCTCTTTCTCTCTCTCTCTCACTCTTCTCTCTATATTCTTCTCTGTTTGATTCATTGAGAAAGAGCTTCTTGAGGCTAAGTCATTACGTCAGCATTCTAGAGTCTGTATCAGGTACCATACCTTCATAGTGTTATTACTTGATTTGAGGATAATATCTTTGCATGCACATTGTCTACTTTCTTATGTTCTCAAGCTAGCTCCCTACTAAGCTAGTTAGTCTATTGCACAATTGTCTAGTTCTCCTTTTCAAGATGCCTCGTGCTTCTTTGTATGGAGAGTTGTCTACCTAATCCTTGGAGTAGGGAAGTATGTCTGATCCTTATAGGATGGTGAGTGTTCCTTCAGAGAGCTTATGGTGGCTATTTTAGTTATCATGGGACTATTGGGCAGTAGGGCCAATAGCTATATGCTGGGCTAGATCGGGGATCATGTCTTAACATATTATGTTAAATGATGTTTCCATAAGATTTTTTCTTACCGAGGTGGGACTATCATTTTGAAATGAAGAAAGTATAAATTTACATAAATCCACAATACAAGATTCAAAACTTAATTTTTTTAAAATTAGTATTATCTTATACAATAAAATGACTCCAAAATTTCCATCTAGCTCTATTAGTATTATCCTATACGATATCTATTACACACTTTAGTGGTACAAGTTAGCAGGGTACGTGTTTATGCATGCGCTTCTGAACTCCACTATGACTTTTAATCAATTAGTCAAAGGATGATTAATGATGCATTTAGCTAAAGTGTCCTATGCAGTGCAAATTAAGAGCAATATTCTTCCCTTTTCCTCCCCTTATACTCTTGGGGGAAAAACAACTAAAAGCTACATATATATGAAGCAAACACTAGAGGCAGCAAAGAAGAAATTCTTATCAATGTGCAGTTTGTGAACCATGCAATCTAATTGATTTTAACATAAAGCTCAATCTTTACTCCCAAAGAATTGCTTCTATTAACTTTTTCATAAAGCTTATTCTAATTTGTAAGAATCACAAATGGTAGCCACCTAATTTGAGTTGGTTGAGAATTAGGTGGCGATCATAACTTTCTTTTGTTGAAATTAGCAGAGTTCATTTTGCACTAGCAGATGATTTAGAAGTCATGCTAGTGGTTGTTTGTACTTTGCATATGACATCTTATTTTCTTGGGTATAACTCAACTAATTATCGAAAAAATGGTATGAACCTAATTTATCCAATAATATTTCATATTGAGACTCACAATATATGGCCAAATTCCATCAAAATACAGTTGAAAAAACTTAAAATATTTTCTCAATAATATTTTTGCTTGATATTCACACTTTGTCATGCTACTATTGGTGCTGAGAGAAATGGATTCATTCTATGATAAACCTAAAGATTAATTTCATGGCTGGTGTTTAGTTGTAAGAGAGACGTGAAGGCATGACAGAGAATAGGCGTAAAATTGATAGACCCACAAAGTTATAAACACTGATTACATAGATTATTCTAATAAAATGGTAAAAGATATTGGGTGTAATTAAATACTATTCCATTATATTTATAATGGAGTTAGGTTAACTCACTCACGTTTTTAACCTAACAAGTTTACCCATCAAAATCAGAAACTCCAAATAAATTAAACACTGAATTGTTAAATTAGTCCATGGTTGTATTACTTTCCCCTCATTTTCTCAAGAATATGTATCTTCAATAATTAATGCTAACAAAAGTTTGTAGCATAATGCAGTCATCGAAAGGTTTAAAAGAAAATTATACAGTCATAATTTTTTTTGTTTGAATTTAAATTATAAAGTACTTAAGAAATTTCTTATATTTATCGTTCTATATCTAACTATAATATGTAGAAAGTTATAGGTTTTTAATACACATGAATCAACAAAATATAGGGTCATGGATTTTACGGATATTTAATTTCAATAATCTACATTCAAAAAAATATAAGCAGCATTTACTTGGAATTGAGACAAAAACCGCTATATTTTCTGAGTACAGATTATTAAAAAAAAAATCCTCAAAGTAAAGACTAGTTGAAGATATTTTTTTAAACATAGATTAATTCCACCCTACTGCTCTTTGCAATGTGCTATACAAGATCCTCTCCAAAACTACAACTGATTGCCTCAAAAAGATCCTATCGAAGATTCTCAGAACCTCTACATGCTTTTGTCGCAGGCCGTCTCATCATGGATAATGCTTTAGTTGCCTTTGATATTTTCCATCATCTTAAAGGTAAAAAAGGTGTTTGTGCCATAAAGCTCGACATGAGTAAGGCGTATGACTGAATCGGATGGGACTTCCTGGAAGCTGTGATGAGAAGGATGGGATTTGGGGCAATCTGGATGGACCTTTTCTCTCGATGTTTCACGTCAGTCTCTTTTAATTTCCTCATCAACGGGCAGCAAAAAGGGACGGTGAGACCAAACAGAGGTTTTGCGCCAGGGTGACCCCATATCAGCATACCTTTTTCTTTTGTGTGCCGAGGCATTCTCTACTCCTCTTTCCAAGGAAGCGGGCGAGAACAATATCAACGGGGTGCTGTGTGTAGAAGTGCTCCCAAAATTACTCACCTATTTTTTGCTAATGATAGTATTCTTTTTGTGAGAGCAAGTATATGGGAATGCTTGAATGTAGTTGATATTCTCAGCCAATGTGAAAGAGCATCTGGGCAAAGAGTCAACCATGACAAAGGGCACTAAACTTATTTGAGTGTGCCTTTAAGTTGCCAACTCTCTACTAATTCAAAATATTGGTGGCCATAATAGGAACGGTTGCTTCACAGTCAAGACAGTGTATTGGATTGGTAAATTAGGCCATGTTACACGTTGGTTCGAGAAAGCATGCGTCCAAGAGTGGACGTGGTGGAGGCCCCTTTGGGGTGTTAGGACTATCCCAAAATTGAAACATTTTCTTTGGAGAGCGACAATGGAAGGTCTGGGCATATGTGCGGAACTTAAGAGGTGACATATGAGAGAAGGTCACATATGCCTAATTTGTGCTGGGGAAAGAGAGACAATTCTACATGCCTTTTTTGACTTTATTGATGCTAAGGAGATTTGGACTAAGTATGAAGTTTTCAATATTGTTGAAGTAGCACCTCGAAACACATTGAGAGGGTTCTTTCTAGGGGTGTATGATAAAATGGATGCTGAGACTCTTATCACTATTACAACTAGTGCTTGGGATATGTGGATAGCCTAGAACAAGTGAGTCTTTGAAGGGACAAGGCCTAGCACAGAGTAAAAGTGGCACAGTTTTGTGAGCTATGTGAAAAAGGCCAAGAAGTATAATTTTCATGTCGCGGAGTTGGCTAGAGGAGGCACTATTGGCAACTTGGACCATTGGCAGCCACCTCCTCCAGGGTATGTGAAATTGAATTCCGATGCACATGACGATCCCAACCTTCCCATTGGTGTTGAAGTTCTGTGTAAGGAATGAGGAAGGAGTCGTTCTATAGATGGGTGTTGAGAACTTGAAGGCTCAGTGCCCTGTGGATGAAGCGGAGGCAGTAGCAATTCTGCTTGGGCTTGGGTGTGCTATTGAAGCTGACATGAGATGATAGCTATAGAAAGTGATTCACTCAAAGTGTTATCCAAATGCTTCCCATAAAAACATAAAAGAAATTTTAAAATGAAAAGTTCTACCATAGTTGAATTTTTTTTTCAACTATTATAGTTGCAAAATCTGAACCATCCATCTACTTAAAAAACAAATCTCAACCATTCAAAACGTTACCTATAACCTACATAGTAGGTTAAGGAACAGACGATATTTTTCTCTCCCTTCGATTTTTGAGGTTTCAATCCCCCCCTCCTTTCGTAAAAGTATCTGGGAAATCAAAATGTAAGATTAGAGAATGTGAGATTAAGGCAACTATTCTAGTTGCACAATTGCCAAAATTTTATAAAACTATTTTGTTCTTCATTATGTCCTTCCATCTATTTTAGTTCCCCATCTTTCTTGTTTGAAGTACATTATAAGTTGTAGAATCTATTAAATCCAATATTGCATCTTAAACATCGCTTCTTTACATTAGTGGCAATGCTCTTTGCCCTTCTTTTATGAGGTTATTTGATTTGGGGGGAAATAGGGTTCTTATGAATTACGCATAATAAAAGCACGAAGGTAGAATTTAGTAACTATCCAAAAAAGAGATTCGGGATAAGAATACAGATGTGAGAATTATGGTTGGAGAACATGGATTTGAGAATTATGTTAGATGGCTTGGAAATTATCTTTAGCTCTTTCTCTGGTTCTGGCTTTTCTTCTCTTCACTCAATCTATCAATCACTCCCTATTTACCATTGGCATACAATTTTAATTAGAAAATAAGTGAAGCAATGACTCTATATAGTTTGGTACAGGCTTTTGTAAATTTGCCATTTTTCTTTCTCTCTTGTTATTCTCCTTCTTGTCACTTTCTTAGACACAAATGCACATGAATACTGCAGAAATGGCGATTGAAGAACTTTTTTCCCTTTTTTTGGGGGGGGGGGGAAGGTGGAGTTAGCCGGTTAAGGCTATAGTCTTATCCGAGTGGGAGAAAGTAGTGGGAAAAAAATAACTGTAGGTAAATTCAAATAGGCTATAGCAGCAGGTAGAGTTAATTCTAATCAATAGTTCAGATTTATGTGGAAAAAATCAACGGTTGATAACTATTTCAATTAGAGTTTTTAGATTGATATGCCACTAAACTTTGTATTTTAATCAATAATGCCGTTGGACTTCTATTTTGATCAATAATACCACTGTAAACGAAATTTTGCCTAAAAATATTGTTGGAGGCCCCACATGACTGGCTATAGCAGGTAAAAGACCTTTTTTGTGGTGCTATTAATGTTAAAGGGGGAAAATTAAGAAAATAAAACTCATTCTATTCCCCTTGTTCGATTCCCTCTATTCTATGTATGATTCTCACCCCAGACAAAAACTCTTCCTCCCTTAGAGACCCTAGGTGTGCCTTGATCAGAAAACCTTAATAGCAAAATTCTTTGTTTTACTTTGTTGATTCAAATAAATTAAGTTCCAAGTTGCAATTAGGCATTGATTCCATCCCATCAATCCACGAAATTTATGGCAAGAAGCAAAGGGAGTTGTTCACTGAATATGCTGGAAGGTTTGTGGCTATCAAGTTCAGCAGAGTGTTAGAAGGGCTGATTTAGCTAGTTTCAAGGATTTATGTATGCCTTGGTTGACCTCCACTATTATGATTTAATTTGATATGCCTTTCTAGGTTAAATGGATGAACAAGCAACAGCTCCAATTGTCCCCATTTGTAGCTGATGGGAGTTCTTTTTGCATTATGGCTAATGAGAATGTTTGCTAGATAAATAATGTTAACTTGTTAAAGGGTGATCACATTTGTAGAGTTATGTTGCTTATCCAAATTTGCTAGTAGATTGTTCCAAAAGCTAAGGTTTAGGTATAACTTGAGAAGGACTGCAGTGAACAAGGGCTCCATTGACCCCAAGCGGAAGCTCTAGTGTTGTCATTGTAATTGAATTGTATGTTCGTGGGAATGAATCTGTTAGCGTTGGTGGTCGTTGCTATTGACTTAGTGTTTGATGTCACGGATGAATTGTGAATGTAGTGAGCCTTAATGTTGTAGTGAGACATCCAATAAAGTCTAATTGATGACATTTTGTTGTTGTAGTGAATCTTTCAAGTACATCTACTAAACCTTTATTATTGTAAGAAACTTGTAATCAATAAAGAGTATTTTAGCTTAATTGATTTGTTTTAATATATGTTATTTATGTTTGTAATGAAATGATCTTTCGAGTTGCAAAAAATGAGCATGCTATGCATTATTAGCTAATGGCAGCACATTGTTGCTATTGCTTTGAGAGAAAAATGAACTGTGCAAATTAAAAAAAAACACAATTATATACATCAGAAAATGAGTTATTCAAATCAGGACATCCCATGCCTGAAATTATATCAGTGAGCAAGATTCTCCGAAATTGGAATCTTGCTTAAACAAAAGGTTAATGAAACGAGCATTCCATAACTACATAAATACGAAATAAAGCACAGTTACATATTGGAACCACTCCCCAAAACTTTACAATCTAGCTAATACGAAACAATTAGAGTAGGATACAGAGTAGAATGGAAGGAATAAGGGGATCAAAATTCAATAATTAGTAAATGAATTCTCACCCGAAAAAAGTAAATTAAAAATACATTATGTAAAAAACTGAACTAGATTAATGTTGTAGCTAAACTTGATTATATCCTCAAATGACCAAAAAACTAAGCAGTATCATTAATTTAATAAAGTGCCTACCAAAATAAATATTTAGTTCTGAGTGTTGTCTATGAAAAGCTGCTGTCATATAGCAAATGAAACAAACTTAAATACCAATATTTACTAGCATACACAACCAAAAACTTCATCCTATTGTTTCATTATGTCCATATAGTTTCATTCTATCCATATGGCAAAAGTGTGACTCCCTTAGCTTGAGAATAACTCCCCACCGGAGCTTAGTTGGTGCTTTAGCCAAAGATGTAGCAGCCGCATTAGTACACATAGATGAAACAGTAACTGCTATTGTAGTAGAGAGGAAGCATTAGTAACAGTACAATATGCATAAGCAGCACATGCGGCATTGTTGGAGGGTAGAAGACACCAGCAGATATAATTGCAAAGGGAGCATCGATCGAGGCAGAAGAAGCAGGTGGACAGACAGAAGAAGCAACACTAGAAACAAGTTGACAGACAAAAGAAGAAACAACAACAGTAGAAGTGTAGACAGAAGAGAAAGTACCAGTTGCAGTAGGTGTAGAAATAGGGGCAGAACTAGAAGCATTGCTAATGTGTTCTAGAAGGGAGAATCAGGTGTTTGAGTAGGTTTAATGTTCTTTCAATTATTTTTTCCTTTTTCCCCCTTACCTTGCGTTTCCCATTAAAATCTTTTAAAGATAAAAAGAAAAAGTGCTTTTACTGCTAACCCTGTTATTTGGAGGGCTTGATGGCATTTTTGAGCAAAATGTATTTTATAGTGGCATTATTGTTCAAAATAAAAATATAGTGGTATTATTGAACAAAATAAAAAATTTAATGGCATGCCAATTCAATAACTCATTTTAATTATGATAGTGGAAACTTTTTCAATGACAGAAGAATCTATGTATCTATGATCTATCTATCTAACTATACTTAAAATTGAGTGATCACACAATGTTTAGACACTTGACAATCACTCATTAGATATAAGTATTTTTTTCTTTTTTCTTTTTTAAAATATTAATTAAGGCATTAATTAAGACTTATTAGCAAAAGTAATTAGATCGAATTAATGTAGGCATGCAACTTATAGGTTTAATTTTGTATTTAGAAAGTGCTTAAAATTACAAGTTCAATTTTATATTCTGAGTTTTCTTTTTTTTTTAAAAAAAAAGAATTGGTATATTCTTGGAACATGTACAAATTCTATATTCATAATCTTAATATTACAAATATAGAAAATGGTAAAATCGTGGGTCAAGAATATTATGAATATTATTTTAAAAAAATTATGATTTTAATTAATTGCTTTATCATAGTTTCATTAATGTATATTTACAAATATTTAATTCGATCCAAAAAAAGGTTTAAATTTTAGTCTTAATGTTAGTTTTTGAGAATTGATAAAATAACTATTAGTTCTTTGATTCTTTTACATTTTGATGATACTGATTGATGACACTTTAATTATTTTAATCAAACTTTTGTAACTAATCAATATTTGTAACTAAGGCTTTTTTTTAAAACCTATTTTGTATAGATTAATTCCAATATTTTAACTTTTCTCCCCGCATAAAAAGAAAGCCCTACAAAGATATGCTTTAAGAGTAATAGGCCAAGTTGGTGCTAACATCGAGAAATTACTTTTCATAATTTGTGGAGAAATGTTGTTTTCATAAAATATTTTTATTTTATATTTTATAATTCTATTGTTTTTTCCAAGGATTTTGTTACTCTTATTATGTTTTGAGTGTCGAATAATTTATCGATTTAGTACTATTATTGTGGGATACATAAAAAAATGACTAGATGGTTGTTGAGGTATTTGAGAAGTTATTAATACGACAAGTTTAGTTTTTTTCCCTTTTTTTGTAGGATTGAGATCTTTTTAGAACCTTACACAAATCTTACATTCGTAATCTTAATATCATAAAAATAAAAATGATAAAATCATGGGTCAAGAACATAAAAATACCACTTTTTAAAATAGGATTGAAAATAACTATTTTATTATAGTTCATAATATATATTTACAAACTACTTGGATCGCCAAAGAAAAGGTTTTACAAATAGTCATAATCCTCATGTTAATTAAGAATGTGTAAAATGACTATGAGCTCTTTGAGTCTCTTTAGCGTTTTGATGATATTAATTGATGATTTTAAAATTTTCAAATCAAATTTTTGTACCTAATGGATATTTGTAACTGGGGCTGCTTCTTTTAACTTATTATGCATACATGGATCCATTTTTTTTAATGAAACTTTGTAACTAAAAGATATTTTGATTTTTAAATGAATGATACTTTGATTAATAACAATAACATGGGCAATGTCATTTAGTAAATATATAGTAATTCAAGAATAATTAGAATGGATGCAAGTAGTATTTCAAGAGTTAGTATAAATCGATGAGATTGGTACATTCATAATTAAATAAAAATTAGATTCGTTAAATATTTTAAATAATCAGTTACAAATAAGTACAATTAAAATTTCCTTTTTTGTGAATTAGATTGAACAATACTATGGATTTAACTGTGATGCTTCAGTTATTAACAAAAACAGTTGGACTTTTAGACTATACTTATCAAAATATTAATTTAATTATTTTGGAAGCTATGAGTAAGAGTTTTGCTCAATAATATATTTATTATAAATATATTAATTTATTATATAAAGATTTATTAAATAAGAAAATTATAACAATTCATGAGAAGTATTGGCCTAACAATGGTCTTGCTTTTAGAATTCCACCGAAAGGTGCATAAAAGAAATTAATGCAGAACTGGTCGGAGCCTCGAACATAAAACAATCTAAACGTGACGCCTTCAAGCCTTCAACTCCCCGATTCAACGGCGATTCATGTGGAGCCATCGACGCCAATCTTTAGATGACAGTTTCTCACCTCCTCTTCTTCCCTTCCACTATCGCCCCTCAAATCCCTCCCTTAAACCCTCGTTCTCCTCTCCATCTTCAACCCCGCCACTTCCTCCCTACCACCATTAAACCCCATTTTCAGTTCTCTATCCCTTTCTGCTTCCCAATCTCACCATTGACGACCCAATTCACAGCACGAAATTCTGGGGCAGATGGAGAGGGTGAATTTGAACACAATCAGGATCCCGATAAGTTGTCGATCGGATTTGCTTCTCAATGGGTTATTTTTATTCGATCAGTACTGCCTGGAGGTCCATGGTGGAATTTACGAGATTCTTGTGAAGAACGTACTGATGATGTCAAGTCAATTTCAATAGTTTCTGCTCTTCGGAGAATCTGGGCGTTGATTGCCGATGATAAGTGGGTTGTCTTTGCTGCATTTGCATCCCTTGCAATCGCTGCGGTGAGTAAACCCAAACAAAGAGTTATTTGGGAGATCACACATTTTGATTGAAGAACTTAGGATTGGTTAGTTTTCTTGCTGAAATGGTCTCATTTTTCTGTGGTAAGTGGGTAACTTTTACATTTTGTGATGGGAAAAGAAAAATGTATGATCTACCGGAGGAGTTTCTCTTTTTATAAATCATGTGATCGTATTAATTAAACAAAACAGTGAAAGTTGTACTTTCCATGGGTGCATTCTATTCTGACGGTTCACCAGAATAGCTGAAATGTCTATGATAGAAGGTAACTTATGTATCCAAATGATGATTAATGATGCTATTTTCCCATGAAACTTAAGTAATCTTGTCCTTTGTACGACACTAGAGTACTTGATTAATCATCATCACCAACCAAGTGGACCATGAAAAATGTAGGCAATTGTACCCTTGCAAGTAAGGCTTTTCTGGAGAGACCCACAAAACCACATTTAGGAAATATTGGAGGGGATTGAAATCTTTTTGTAGGATAACACATATGGATGACACTAAGGCCATAAGAAAAATGTTTCGTTAATTAACAGTAAGTAGGAAAGTTTACGGTCCTTAGCTTCTCACCAAAAGATTGTGTTGAAGTATGAGAACTGAGATGTCAACTGTTCGAATCCTGATTGTCCTTTCATGTTGTATGAGGCTAAATGGTCGGTATTGTCATCAATGATTGTCATCTTATCATTTTTATTGTTACTACTATCTTCTTGTTAGTCTTTTGGAAAGTTAGACATTTTTACTTCGCTTAAGAGATTTGCAGAAGGATGTCTTCTGATCAGATGATCTTACTAGGCCGCTTGTATTCGTTTTAGATCTCTGAGGTATCAATGCCTAGCTTGCTTGCAGCATGTATATTTTCCGCTCAGAAAGGTGAAAGTATGGCGTTCTATAGGAACTCACAACTCCTAATGCTCCTGTGCATCACATCAGGAATATCCAGGTTTCTGTCTATTTTTTCTATTATCTTTTTGTCTTCGCTATGAATCCCTCATGCAGGATCATTGGCCTAAGGAGTGATGGCTTGAGAATCCAACTTCCTGGTTTTTGTTATCCAGTTGTCTTGTGAACAGTGTCCAGACTCTCTTTGTATTTCTTATGATCCTATTTTGTCTTGTTTGACTCCAAGAAGAGCTTTGGTCATAAGCATTGCATGTGAGGATGTGGCAACTGAATTGTTGAATGCAGCCTGCTTCATGTGGGATTGGTGCTTATCATCAGTCTGGTAAAAATGGAGCCTGATCTGGAAACCCAACTGATAATCCTAGTAGAGTATGACCATATCTTTGAGTTTTGGACTTAACTTTTTAACCCAAAATTGAAATGACCCAAAATGCAAATCACTATGATATTTTCTCGTCAAACTCAACCCGTTGGGTCAAAGCACTTAGGAATAAAATGTTGGTTCGGAACTACACCTGTTCCTTTGTTTTCTTTTTGATTGGTTGTCTTGTTCACTCCTTTTGCTTAAAGAACGGTTGTTCTCCTCTCATTTCGTCCCTAATTTAGCAGACATGACCATACGCAACCTAATTGCCCCTTCAGGTTTGTTGATTGCCCCTTTCAAAGTTCCATTTTGATAGAGATTGCAAAACATGAATTCTGAATAATATAACTCTTAAAAAGCTCTAAATATCTTACATAGCATAGACAAAAATATTCCTGTTCTTTCAATGGCTCGTCTTCTGTTTTGTCTTAATCACATTCACTCATGTATCTGTATTTTAGACTTCATTGGCACCAAACATTATGCTATGCTTAATTGCATGAATAAATAAGTACATTATTACATTAATAACATGCAGTCAAGCAGAAAAATAATGACAATTAGGGGTGGGCAACGACCAGGTACCCATGCTGAAGCAGGCCGCCCCATTAAAATATGGCCAATAAAAGGTCGGATCCATAATGGGTCGAGTCAGTAACGGGCTGCCCATTAAAGCATATTAACGGATTGGGTTGGGTTGGTCCATTAATATTTCGTTTAGTGACCCGGTACTTTTTTCAACCTACTAGCCGCAATAATTTGCATGCTACAATTTGTTAAGTTTACTACCAACACTTTATATGTAACAATAATTATTATATAGAGTTTTTTTTTGCAAGTTTGTTGCATTTTAAAACGGGCCAAAAGCAGGTCGTTCACGGGCCAGTTGACCCGACCAATTTATTTACATAAAAGTCCGACCCAGCCCACTTTGTAGGCGGGTCATACATAACCTGTCCCGACCCATTTCATAAACGGGCAGACGCTAACCCGACTTGGCTCGGTCCATTGCCCACCTCTGGTGACAACACATGATTCACCTGTTGTGTTAACCTAAGCCTGAAAACCTATGTCATGTTTGAGTATCCTCCAACCCCAACCCAAAGGTTTCCTTGCTTGTTGATACCCTAACTTAATTTACACCCTTCCCTGAACCTGACCAATGTGTCCAAACTGATATATCAACTTATCAGCATATGCTCTCTTTAAATTTGTCATTGGCACAAGTTGCTTTTACTAATTTGTTTGACTTCTAGTCTTGTATGGTAATTCTCCCTACTGTTCTTGGTGAATATCAGTGGTCTAAGAGGAAGCTACTTTGGGATTGCTAACATGATCCTTGTAAGTTTGTCTTTATTATTAATCTTGCGGCTTATTATTGGACTCTTGTGAACTGCTTTCAATGTGGTATAAGCCATTCTTTTTGACATCGACTGGTGCTTTCGTTACATCATGTTTTCTCAGGTCAAGCATTTGCGAGAGTCCTTGTATTCAGCCTTTCTTTTTCAGGTTTGTGTCTTAACCAGGAACTATTTGACATGTAGTTGCTCATCCAGATTCAAGTCCTGATAGTCTATGTTAGGATCAACTTTGATGTAGGATTTATCCTTTTTCGACACAGAAGCAGTTGGAAATTTGACTAGCAGATTAGGTTCAGATTGTCAACGACTTTCTCGTGTGATTGGAAATGATCTTCATTTCATTTTCCGCAATCTTGTCCAGGTTGGCTATTGTTGAGTGTTTCTTTGTTGTTATAGTTTACCATCAGGACATCAGCTTTTCGTTAGAGAAGTTTGAATGCTCATTCATATATGGGTACCCATTTTTGCTTTGCAGGGCAGTGGTGCATTGATTAACTTGTTGATGCTTTCACAGCCACTTGCACTGTCATCATTGGCCATATGCTTTGTCTTGTCTGCAATCTTTCTTGTTTATGGACCGTAAGCATTCTTGCTTCAGGAACTCCCCCCCCCCTTTTATAGATTTCACACACTGTGGTCTGCACTTGGAAGAATCTATACCTGGAGACCCTAATTGACTTGCGCAAATTTTTTGGTGATTATATGAAATTTCTTTGTTATTGGTTGTTTTTTGCTGGGATAATGTTTATGAGTATGCCGTACCACTGCTCATCACTGTATTTGTTTGCAACTGGTTTTGCGGTGCAAGCTGATGAAAATGTGAGGCCCCACTGTATTAGTTATATGACTGGTTTTATCTTGTCCCTGGCTCTGTAAATTTTCAGCTTATGCCAGCTAGAACTATTCCCTTTGGTTTAGGTCTAGCATCGTCTTCTTTTCACTTTCTGCTTTACTGATCTATTCCATGAAACATCCTTTTTCAAGCAACTGCAGGAATGTTCTAAAATTTGTATCATGCTTTAACAAATGCACAATGTGTGAACCACCCAAATAATCGTCCTTGTGGGCTCATTTTTATTGACAAGAGCTCTCTACAAGCTTGTTCAATCTCTTTTGTACTGCTTTCAGTTTTGAAGATATTTTGCACAGCATTCTTCCCAAGAGAATATAACTCATTATGACACCTACCTTACTACCTACATAGGGTAAAGCTTAGAATAGAGGAAGCTTGGTAATGCCTTCACTGTAAGTGACTCACAATCCACTTTTCCACTTGCAAGGAGACACAGTAGGGCTCCAGGATACCTCTCGTGGAGGATTTCTTGTGACATTTCCAGTCATATAGAAGATGATGGCGTCATGGAGATGATTACTGTTGCTGAAGTATTCTTTGCCGGTTGAATTAGCTTAGTAATTGTTTAACTTAGTTTTAAAAAAAGTGCAAGGCGCACTGAGGCGCAAAGGGTCGCAAAGCGTGAGGCGCAAGGCACGAGGCGAAGGCGCACGCATCATGGATGCGAGGCGCACTTCTATGCAAATTTTTTAAAAAGTATTTCATATTTCACAAAGCATGTTTTGCATAAATAAGTTAGATAAATGCATTAAAAATGTGATTAGACATCAATATGACTACGAACACCACAAATAACCTTAAGGTATGTTATTTGATCATCGTAGTTCCCCAATGCACGTACTTACAGTACAAGTTTAGCTCACCTTTTAGCTCCCAAGGGAGGAAAAGAAGGAAAAAGGTGAAGGTAAGGCCAAGAAAAAGAAGAAAAAGGGGGAAGATATAGTCTCGCATCCTTGAGGAGCACTTCATCCCCTTCGAGGTGCTAACTCGGTAGCCTCACACTGAGGCGCGCCTAGGCGTGCCTCAAGCGGGCTTTTTTAAACTAAGTTGTTTAATTGGCGCTTTATTTCAGATTTCGGTTCAATCAGTTGGATCCTTTGTCACAGAAACTCTTCATTTTAACCAGGCATCCCCATGCTGGGACATGAGACTTGGACAGGGTACCACACTTTGATGCTTCTAGCTAGGCTTAAGATCCTCGACTTCTCTTGAAAATAATTGAGTCTAACACTTGGATGCTTATCCCTGCTGTATACTTAGCTCGAGACCAAGTGACATAAACTGTGTCCTGTAGACGTGCTTTCAGTTGAAAGTTAAAGCTAAACTTCATTTTTCTCATTTGCATTTCTTGTGGGCTAAGAAGCACGAACACTTTTGAAAACTTTTCATATTTGTCTCATACACGTGTGACGTATTAGATCCTGAGACTCTCGGACTTGGACACTCTCTGGACGCTCTTAACCCCTGGACAAATACGCAAATGGCACAAAGAAATTGGATTTAGAATTGATGTCGTAGGGCACATACACTATGGCAAGGGAAATTGTCATGGTTCCCATTGAAACATGACCCTCTCTAGGGCTAAAAACATAGCACGAGTTACAGGCACATGATCAATTTAAAAAATATTAGTTGTCACTATGGGTTTACTAGAGGATACAAGGACTTGAATGCAATTTTGTAATTTTTTACACAAGTATGTATACAAGGACCCAAGGCTCCCAGTCGGTAGAGCCCTCTGATTCACCTAATTATTCACATGGTGTCAGAGACTTCCTAAATGAGATCTCCGAGTTTCGGATTGAATTCAACCCTGATCTTGAATTTTTGTGCAAGGAAATGGGGAGCCTATGGCCGAATCCACGCTTCAAGGCCAAAGGGAATTCGCGGAAAAGGGTGTCCTAGAGTATGAAACTATTAATGGGGCTTTAACCATCAGTTTAAGATTTTGGTTGAGATGATCCTTGAATATGTTAGTTGAGCATGTTCATTATATGCATGCTGATGTTGTATCATGTCTCCATCTCTCATATCAGTGTCCATGCATCTTAACCTTTGGGTTCTGTACTGGTGTTTCTTAGCTTCTAGGTTCTGAGATTTGTAGTGAACAAATGAGGTTCTTTCTAATAAGAATTTGACATTCTCTCACATGACTGTGAAAGTTGTGTCCTGATGTCGCATTTTCTAGTAGCTCACCGTGGTTGAGAAGATATGTAATTTCTTGCTCAGTGGAGGAAAAAGTCCATATTGCGTAGTATACCAGAGTCAACTAGTCATATAGATTGATAAAACTTTGAAATTTGTGCTGCTGTTCACATAAGATTCTTATGAAGTTCCTTTCAGTAATTTTTGTGTTGTGCCTTCTGGTGTCATGTTGATTGTTTAGATATCAAAAGGAAGCAGCAAAAGTCGCCCAAGATTTGGAGGCATGTGCAACTGAAGTAAGGAGAAACATTATATGCTGCTTCTACTAATCTGTATCATCTATCATTGCAGCGTGGTCATTTTTTGCATCCTTGCCTCAGGTTGCTTATGAAGCATTTTCCTTGATGAAAACAATCCGAGCCTATGGAGTAGAAATGGAGGAAACTGTGAGGCAATATTCTTGACATCTATTAAATTTCACCCTTTCTGGTTTAATGGCTTGATGAGAATTTTAGTACCACTTCATGCAATAGATTTATCTTGGAGTGAAAGTGAACAGATAGACGTATAATGTGACAGATACAAGCAGTGGCTGAAGAAGTTGACTTTTGTAAATGTGCGGGAAAGTTTAGCCTATGGACTCTGGAATGTGAGTTTCAATACCCTTTACCGTTCCACTCAGGTTAGTCTATTTCCAACCTTCTCTGTTTATGAAGGCACTTACTAATTATGATCATTCATCAGACAGAAACATAAGAAAGTCTGCATCCACCTTTGTTTTATGTTTCTTTGTGCTGAAGTTTCACCTCTCATTACCTAGTCATATTTTTCCCCCAAATTTGTTGGGCTTGTTTTATTAGCTAGAATTGGTTTTGCTGAAAATTTTCTTGAGCTACTCATTAAATTTCTCTAGCTGAATATTGTCATATTTGTTCCGTTTTAGTACAAATGGTTTAGTACAAAATAATGTGCGTTAATAACTGTATAACTTTTTTCAGATCAATTATTGCATCATGTATGACAAGATAGCAACTCTCAGGTTTGTTATGATCATTTACAATGTTTACTCCTGCTTATTAGGGGGACCTCACTATATTGATTGTTCAGTAGGTCAGAAAGCTTTTACAATGACTGCTTACTGCTAGGGGTTAACTAACTATAAAGGAGTTGCTGAGTTAATAAGAAGTTCGGCCTTATTTCTTCCGAATGTTAGGTTCTAGCACTCTTGACGAATGATGTAAAGGAGCTGGAGTACTTGCAAGTATTGATAGCTAGTTTGAGAGGCGATAATGACATTTTTCCTAGTGCTTGTGGGTATTCTTAGCTGTAGGGTACAATCTCTCCCATCTTGCAACAATGTTCTTAGTTTAGGCTCTTGATTCAAGAAGTCCAAATGTCAAATTGAAATCTGCCCATCGAGAGGTTGAATACTAGTCCAAAAGGTAAGTGTGTCTCCTTTTTTTTTTTTTTTTTTTTTGGTTGGCGAGTGGGAGGCATTGACTCTCATGCAGAGCGTCATTTCCGGTATACCAACTTATTTGGAACTCTTCCCAATTCCGTTCTTCGTTGCTTATACATTGTGTGTTGGACGGGTTCAGCAAAGTTGTCTTCGAGGATTTCTTGGGGATTCGTTTGATGGAGTAAGACATTCCCAAGCACTTTTTTCCAAAGCTTAGCTCAGGGACTACAAATTTCCATGTTCTCTAGGAGACTCTTTTGTGAGATGGTTATGGAGGTTCGTTGAGATAGATAAGGTTTGGAGGAAGTGGTCAGGCTGTCAGAGACAAGGATGGTTTGGAAGGTCTTGACTCAGTTCCTAATAGACCTAATTGAAGTGATGTTGTGAATCCTTGCATATATATCATCAGTGAGTTGGAACAATCACTATATTTCTTATGAAACTGGAGATGCCTCTTCAACCAATTTCTGGCATAATAGATGGTGACTGACATCCCTTTGCGCCTCTTTATGCATTTGCTGTGGACAAATGAGCATCTAATCCTGATTATTATGAAAGGACTTGTGCTGTCTGGTCTCCTCTTTTTGTATGTGATGCCTTCTTGGATGATGATGGCATGCCTATATCACTCAGCAACCTTGATACGGTCTCTGTGAGGGACTCTCCATCTGACATGGTTCCATAGGGAATTTCAGAGTCAAATCTTGCTTTTCAAAGCTTTTCACTTTTTCCCTTCAGACTAATCCATTTTCAAATAATGGATTTTCTTGGATGATTATTTTGGGAGCCTTCCTCTCTTGTGAAAGCATCCTTTTACTTGGGAGCAACTCACCAAAATTTTGACCTGGGATAATATGAAGAAGAGGGGGTAAATCTTGGTTTAGGTATGCTTCAGTTTTAAAGGGGATTTGGAATCCATTGAGAACTTCTGCGTTGCATGTTTGGATATTTTTGGAGTTAGTATTTAGTTGGTTGATCTTTCATTAGATTATAGCCAATTCTTTTAAACATCAATGATGGCTGAGGAGGTCTTTTTCAGAGAAAGATTGAATGAAGAGGTGTTTTTTTACCCTTTCTCCCCCCCTCCCAAAAAAGAAAAATGGGGTAGGAGCTCCTTTTGAATGAAAGGATAAATGGATGAAGAGCTTTTGTTTTGGGGACAAGGACATTTGCTCTGCTTCTTTTGATGTTCGAGCTCGTGACATCCTTTTAGCCAATTTAGCAATGGTGCCAAAAGAAAGTGATAGCACCATTTGGCTCCTGGAGCATGCATACTGTCAGTTCCCTTACAGCCTACCATTGACAGTATGGGGAGGTGTTGGTTTGGTTTGGTTGGTGTTTGTTTGAAGTGCGGAACAGTCTATTCTAGCCTGACTTTCAAGTTTTTCTGTTTTATTTATCACGGAGTCAGTTTTCCTTCTCTGATAATTAAAAAAGGAATAAAAGAGATGTGTGCATTGAACATAGTTTTCTAATACAGAAAAGCAAATCTCAGTCTGCAAAAGATGATAAAAGATTCAAAATTTAAATACATGTCTCTTTTCTCCGGTAATCCTTGATTTTGCTTTTGGTTTAAATATTACTTTTTCTAAGGAAGTTTGTATTCATCATGTTATATACAGAGTTGTAAAGGGGAGGGGGGATGTGGCATACTCAGTAGTCGATATCCTTTAACTCCATTTTTTCGACGGTGGCATGGCAGATCTTGGCAGTGGTGTTTGGAGGACTGTCCATTATTGCTGGCCATATGTCCCATGAACAACTTACCAAGTATATCCTGTACTGTGAGTGGTTGATATATGCAACATGGCGACTTGTAGACAACTTGACTTCCCTGTTACAGTCTGTTGGAGCAAGCGAAAGGCTATTTCAGTTGATAGATCTTTTGCCAAGTAGTCAGTTCTCATGCAAAGGTTGATGCTATGTTAGGTCGTACTTGGAAGATCTTTCCAATATTGTACTATGGTTTTCACCCTCCTTACATGTACAGGAGTGAAATTACAACAACTAAGAGGAGATATTGAGTTTGTAGACGTATCATTTAGCTATCCAACAAGGGTGCAGGTAATCTTCACTTTTCAAGGAAATATAAGACATTCTCTCCCTTCTATATTACTTTAGATTATTTTGAATATATCTGATGCATTTCATTGTCACCCCATGACTGTTATCAATATGTGTCAAACTGTCATTAGAAAATTTTAGAACGGATTTCAGATTTGGATGTGTATCGAAAAAGTTTTAAATGCCAGAAAGGTGCCAGTTTCAGTTAATTTTTCAGTAATTAACTCGTAATTCTTGCTTCTGAACTTTTTAGCATATCATCTGAAAGCTTACTAATTTAAGTAATCCAACTATCTGCCTCTTTAATTGACCACCCTAGGCACCGGGGTTCTGTCAAGTCACAATGGCAAGCTTTAAGAGTCTTTGTCATCCTCAAATTTGAACAACGAAACTGTTGGATTTCATTACTGTGTGTTAAATGTGAAGACACTTCTACATGTCTAAAGGCATGCGCATGATTGGCTTTTCTTGAGGAAATTCATGAACTGCCAATGAACCTAAGATGAAGGCCCTTGCTCTCACTGTTCTGTTTGAACATCTTTCAAGTTTATCAATCAACAATGCCACAAAATTTCTAAGAAATGTTATGATGTATTTCTGCCTGTTTGGAAGGATGACAAATACTTTTGATTTATTTGATTGGCATAATTAGGTTGTAGGGTAGGGTATCTTCTGCTGGGTAAAATAAGTATGATAACCTTGGATACAGCAGATGTGCTTTGCCTCCTAATGTTCTTCTGCTTCTTTCAGGCTCTAGTCCTACAGCATGTAAATATGTCTATACGGAGTAGTGAAGTAATTGCAATTGTAAGACTTTCTCTGCTTGTTCTGGAAGGTTAAATTGCAGCTTCCCCCCCCCCCCCCCCCCCCCCAATTTGGGTTGCAACATCTTGTCGGACATTAATGCTTTGGCACATCTCTTTTCTTAGGTTGGCCCTAGTGGCTCTGGAAAGAGCACGTTAGTCAAGCTCTTGCTCCGTTTGTTCGACCCGACAGATGGTGAGGTAAACTGCGTGCTTCATTGCTTAACAGCACTCAATAAAGAGCCTTTCAAAGAGAATTTATAATCTCCTCATTCCAAAGTTGGGATAACTTTATAATTGGGGTGCGAACTGGCTTTGGAGGAACACATAATTCTTTAAGCATGTCTTTAGCTTGCAGAGTTAGGGTGGGTGGTAACAGCAATTGGTTAGGCGAGATAGCACATGATCTCAAGGAGCTCATGAATGCATTCTTACTATTTAAATGTGGCATTGTTTTTGGGAGGCCTAAAGTAGGGACATGAGTGCATTGTTTCTTGCATGGTGGATGATGTGCACTGGAAAAGGTATAGGAGACTGGAAATTTCTTTCCTGTGCATGTTCAATAAGCAGGTTGGCTGTGGACATTGGTGATAATTAGGATATCATCCTCCAGGACTTTCCAACCACTATGAAACTATCACTGCTGTATGCTCTTTTAATGAGTTTTTCTTCAATTTCCAACTAACCTAGTTGGGCATGTCTGGAAGTTGAGCAAGACTACTAATTGTTGAACTTAGGCACTAATAGGGCGATTGGGTAATAAGATAGGGGGATGCCAAACAAATGTATTTTCACACAAAAAAGTTCTATAGTAAAAATATCAACATGTTGCCTGAATCCCAGGTTCAAAGAGGAGGCTGCATAGACAAATTATGTTCTATTATTTCTTCAAACCAATTTTACAATGGAACTCTTTTGGGTTTTTGCATGTTGTTGGCTTGAATATCTCTACTGTAGATCTTGGTTGATGGTCATCCTCTGAAAGATTTGGACATCAGGGGGCTGAGAAGAGGTGTTGGATATGTTGGACAGGTTAGAATGAGAATGTTCTGAGATAATTTGATCCTTGCTTTTGCATAGTTTTGACTACGTTTTGTCGTGAACAGGAACCTCATCTCTTTAATATGGATGTCAAATCAAACATTACATATGGTTGTCACAGGGATGTCAGGTGGGCAGATGTGGAATCGGCTGCCACATTGGCATATGCCCATGACTTCATTACATCTCTTCCCCAAGGTTATGATACTCTTGTCGATGATGATCTGCTAAGTGGAGGACAGAAGCAGCGTATTGCAATTGCACGGGCAATCCTTAGGGACCCAGCAATTCTGATTCTTGATGAAGCCACAAGTGCCCTAGATGCAGAAAGTGAACACTGCATAACAGTAAGTCCATTTCATCAGCTTTCGCATCAGAGGAAAACTTTTGATATGACACAACAAAAAGATGCTTAAGAGGATTTAGTCGAAATTCCAAATGTTCAAGTTCATCAATGATGGTTCATTACTCTTGTTGCTTAATGATTACAAATGGTAAACAAAAGAATCTAGTGCCGCCTATGTTTGTACAGACTTGGCTACTGGAGTTTGGTACGAGTGTGAAGTGCCTGACATAGTTTTTTTTGTAGTAGAATGAAGTGTCTGAGTGGCAAAGCTTTCTACGGCCACATTTCACAAATTGCAATTCCCCCTAATACAACAATATTTTGGAAGCCCTAGAGTCAACTTTGGCCATAAGCCTTATTATACAAAGGTTGACAATTACAAAACAGTCAAAACTCCCTGTTGACACAGCTGGATCTACTCATTCTAGGGCAAATCCACCGCAAAATATACCCACGCATTTTACCATTCTCTTCAATCTAGGACTCACCAAAGTAAATTGAATCAGCGTAAATTATTACATACAACTGGGTGGATAAAAGCTATGTCCACCTGGTCCATTTTGGTCATATAAATATATAGTTAAATAGTGCCAAACTGTAGCAACAAATGTAAATGCTGTAATGGTAAGGATCTTACCTTACCATACAAGAGGTTGGGGTTCAAATCATTTTGGCTATAAGTTTTTTTTCCCCCCTGCCTTTTCGACTTCAATGTTTTTTAAAAAAAAATTTTAGCCTATTTGATTAAATTATTTATTTGGACGTCATTTACTTTGCTTATATTCTAGTCAAGTTTGCTCTTTTCTTGCAAATTTTTGTAATCACGATTAATTTAAAATTTTAAACTCCATTTATTTATGGATAGGCATAGTAATGGTAGTAGTAGCATCAACAACACATTAGAAAATGAATATTAAGTATTGCTCATTGAACATATACTACATTCCTCATCGAAGTTGTAGTGCAGCCTACTAAAAAAATATCATACCTCAGTATAGGAACAAAAATGTGTATGTTCTCACTAAAATTGTATATTATATTATTTGTTTATATTTTTTTAATTATGAATACTTAGTATTGCTTACTAAATCATATTTATCATCAAATATATTTCATAGCTCAGTAAATATTTGTCATAACTAACTAAATATATAGCATAACTGACTAAATAAATAGCAAGACTCACTAAAATAAATAGTACAAACGCTAGAAAATATATATATTTTTTTTTCCAAGTTCTAGAGTTACGTCATAGCTTACGTATTTTTTTATTATGACATAAGAGCGTCTGTATTATATTTAGTAAGTATAATACAAATATAGCCGAAATACCAAATATAGTTCAGCTCACTAAATGTATATCATAACTCATTAAACATATGCTATAACTCACCAAAAATATAGTAAAATAAATGAAATATAATTTATTTCAAGTACTTGCTCATTAATTGTATATTTTAGCTCATCAAAATATAATATAAATAGCTCAGTTAAAATTAAGAGTACAAATCATTGAAACTTTTTCAAGTATGTCATTATTACGCATTTACGGAATTTTACATTTTAGTTAACCAACTAATATATCACAACACATTATAAGATAAATAAATATAAAGTATTGCTTACTGAACATATACCATAACTTACCAAAAGTCACAATACAATTCACTAAAAAAATCATATGTCAAAATATGAACAAGAATATATATGTGCTCAAAATAATGTATTATATGTTTGCTCACTCTTTTTTTTTTTTTAATATGAACAATTAGTGTTGTTCACTAAATTAATGATATTTATTACCAAATGTATTTCTTTAAATCACTAAAGAACTATTATATTTCACTAAATAAATATCATAACTCATTAGAAAAAGAATAATATAGATAACTACAATATAATTTAGTGAGTTTCAGATGCACAATAGTATTTTTTTTATACAACAACAAATTTTCATGAGATATATAATATTTTTACTAAATGAAATTCGAGTATGTAAGATGCGTTGGTTTGGGTTTTACTACTCACTAAAAAAAATCTATTAACTTACTAAAAATGTGTCTTAGCTCACTAAAATATTTTAATGTGTTGTACAGTATTTGTAGTGAGCGAAATTGGATGTACAATAGTATATTTTAGTGAGCTATATAATATTTTTAGTGAGCCGAAATCCGGTCATATAATTGGTTCTGTATAATTGGTCGTACGATGTAATAGCTGATTGAATCAATGGTTATGTATATCTGACTCCAAGGATGTCAGCCGCCTTTCATCTGTGCTCCCTTTCCCGTTTTCAAAATGTTGCAGTTCAAGCAAAGCCTGATAAAGGGCGCGATTAGACTAAATTCAGTAATTTATGGGCCATAAAACTGATAAGACTGAAAATCAACTCAATATTATCGATTTTACAGTCCGCATAGTCAAATAATAACTTATGCACGAATCGTTGAGGGGACCCCCCTTTTAGTCTACTGGTGGCTTCCCCTGCACACTTTCGTGCCCTTTCTACTTTGTAATGTCGTCCATGCTTAAACGTGTTTCGACTCCAATGGCTTGATGGCTGCTTCAGTACTGGAGTCCCCTTTCAGTAGAAACGCCAGGCAAACCATTTTATCTGGAGTGTTATTTTCCAGCATGATTCCGTACTTTTGGCGGTCAAATTGTACGTTGCTTATGCTGCAGCTACTGACTTGCTGTTTACTGCTATATATAGGAGGTTCTCCATGCATTAAGAGCACACCACAAAACTAGAACTATTATTCTTATAGCTCACAGGTACAAATTCCTGCATCTGCCTCAAGTATGATCTTCCTAGCAAGCTCAGCTGGTGTCTGACTCTGGCCTCTTTGTTGCAGATTATCTACTGTACAAATCGCAGATAGAATCTTTGTGATGGATAATGGACAAATTGTTGAGGTCGGTGTTCTTTCTGCCTAAAATTGACTTTCTCTATGAAATTATTGAAAATAACCTTTTGATCATATGCCACAGTTCCATTCATCCAAAAAAGCTGCAGAGAGATTGTATGCTACCCCACCCTTTTTGGGGGCATAAATGTTTTGTTCCTGTTGCTGAGGGATTAGCCTGCTATATTTAGCTCAACCTCAATTCCCAAACATGAACCGATATGCTATCCTTGATGTGCATTGAGCCATTGACCTGGTTGCTTCATTTAAAACTACCTTCAAATCATGCTCTTCCTCGTGCTCTGATTTTAGAAACGATTATGCCATCTTGGTGCTCTTACTCGCACCGGTTGAGTAAACGTGTTGTTTATCCTACATGAAGGAATTTGCCTATTGGAGATCTTATTTGAAGCTGCTTACGCATAGAGGGTCTATGCGTACAGTCATGTTGAGCTTGAACTGTGCCGTTTGATCGTAAGCTAGTTGTACTCTATGTATGTAAGATGGGGTTCACGTAATTAAATTCTTTACTTCGTGTCTGGTAAGCATTCAGTAATGTTTATATGACAGTCTCACGTCTTAGCCACGAAGATGTTTATATGACAGTCTCACGTCTTAGCCACTAAGATGTGGTATTACGATGCTAAGTTGCGTCTCTTTATGCAGATGGGCAACCACAAGGAGCTTCTCGAAAAGGACGGACTTTATGCAAGGCTCGTGAGATTGCAAGGGCAGATTCTTAAAATGAGCTTAGTCCATTTTGTTGCAAAAGAAATTAAATGTTCATGTAACCAATATACGTTTTGTTGCCTTAAAAGAAGTATGTGGTGTCATCTGAACAGAAATTTCAAAAAGCTTAAAAAAAACACAATTTGACCTCCGAAGTTGTATCAGTCGTTTACAAATTGACACAATCAAAGCTTTCAAAAACAAAAAAAAATTAATCTGCAGACATGCTTGTCCTGATATCTGAACTCAACTAGATGCCTTTCTAATCTTTGCAAGAAGATATTAATTGCGTCCCTACCCATGCCCATCGAAACAGCCCCCCCCCCCAAAAAAAAGACAAAATAAGAAAGGAAAAAAATGAAAAGAGGCACAAGCGAGTAGAACGCCTCACAGTCGACCTTGTTTCTGTGCTTGGAGGAGTATAAGGCTGCCTAAATCTCCCCCACCCTACAAAAAGCAGAATCTCACACTGCAGGTGGTGGTCGTCGTGTCATTGTTTTATAGTCTTTAGACCTTAATCATTTGCAGTTTTGTTGCGACAGCAGAGTCACAGTTGCTCAAGTTGGTGAGTGGGAAAATCACCAGGCTGAGGGACCTGTTGGTGAGGGAGGCCTTTGGGGCCCTGTCCTTCCCTCATCTCCTGCTCATTCTCACTTTTCTGAGGAATGCTTTCCCATTCAATGCTTGTAGCAAACACGGGTGGCTCTTCTGCTTTGCCCCTCACCTCTTTTCTCTCCCTTTTTTCCTTCACCTTCTCACCCATTCTTCTCTACGGGCTTACAATTTGGTTTTTTCCTCAATAAATCTATTTATATATGGTTCTCTCTGTTTCACTGGCCTTTGCATGGCTGTGTGTGCATGTGTATTAGCACAACGTTGGCATGTGGCACTTCGCTATGATTCTTGTACTTCTGCTTGCTCCTCCACACGTTATCTTGGGACACGGTTACATGGACACGCCCTTATGGTTGGGAGGAGGGTAAAGAGGATTGAAGGGGAGTAAACAAGAATAGGTATTTTCCTCGTCCATATTTGAAAGACTTTGTGAAGAATAAATAAGGGTAATAAAGAGTAACCCTTATCATTGCTGACATATATTTTTATTTTATTAACTTCAATTTGCGTACAAGGAAGAGAAAGGTTATTTATTAAAATAAAAGCAAATATTATTTGCTAATTACCTTTGTAAACCCTTCCTCTTACCAAAATAGATGTATATGTATGTCAATTACTTTTCATACTAGTCGCCATACTATTTTAAACAGGTGTAAGTTAAGTATTTTTACTAGTATTTTGGTTTGTGCGTTGCACGGGTTACAATTAGATCACGTGTGCTTTTATTGTCCTTTTTTTTAGAAAAGTGTATGATAATGTATATAGTTTTAAAATTTTAAAATATTTTCATTGTACTTGATTGTGTACATCCAATCTTATTGTTACCCTCCTCCCAAAAAAATATTGTGGATGTCATTTGAATATTTAAGTTCTTTGATAGTCTCTTTAAGCTTGGTGTTTCATGAAATCCAAAATAATAAGCCCATCATTAAATTAATATATTTAAAACATTAATTCTTAATTACTGTAACTAACCATAAATCAAGAGCATAAACTCCAAAGTAATGACTCTGGATATTTAAAGTAATAGAGCATTAATCATGTAAAGACATAGACATCAACAATTATTATAAATCAACTTTTAGTTATATAAATTCAAAACTATAAGTGAAAGTTAATGTAAAATTTTCTTTTCATAGACTTTGTTCCCCAACAACTAAAACTTGGCTGAAAAACAATTCTTTCAACTTCTATAATTCTTGTTGTCTTTTGCATTATTTTATAATTCTTATGTTTTAATCAAACAAATACATATTTTTGTTATGAGAAAAACCTGTGTTAATCATATTAATTAGTAAGCTTATATTATTAAATATTCAGGCGAGTTAATTTGTTGTGGCACACAAATGGCTTTACATATCTAAAATAATAAATTAAGTCAATAAATAGACATAGAACTATTGACCTAATGCTATCCCATTTATGACTCCAAGCTCCCAAAATGTCATACAAAGTATTTCATTCCAGATATAACGATACATTTCACTTTAACAAAAATATGTTTGGCGTGTTATGTTTCTGCATCTTTTATAAGCAAAAAAATCTACCAAAAGAGTCTAAGAAAGGCGGAATTGTGGACACAAGAAGGCTTGGATTGCCAAGATTTCTAGTTGTGCATGATAGGCTTGAAGCACAGTCTCCACTGTTAAATCTAATCGAGTTTGAACAAGTTCATGCTAGGCCTTGAACTCTTCCATATGTTGTGAGCCATCAGTTGCCTTGAGAAGGGCACGTAAATCATTTGTCAGCTCTTCAAAACTCTCATCTGGAAAAAGTTGCGTTTTCTCAGATATGATATCAACCCTTTCTTTGGCTATATTTTGAAGGGTGATCTTATCTTCCATTAAGATTCTCCCAACAACAGATTGCTCAGAGCAACCCTTCTCATTCCTTTCATTCTTTACCTTCTTCATAACAAGTTCATCAGCCATAGCTACGGTATCATGTGAACATACACTACCAATTGGGGACTCACAGGCCTGATTAGGCACCACTCTAGCATCCACAGCAGCACCAACGATATGGCTATCTAAAATCTAGTTCAGCTAAGATTTACTGAGTACCTTAGTTGCAACTCGAATGACTACAACATCATTTTTTTTTAAAAACCTAAAATAAGCACTTAAAGCTAGAAACTCATCAATGATGAAAATTGAAGAAATAAGATAGCAATTATCATCCGTTGCATCAAAGGATTCTTGAAAACCTAAAACAAAGAGCAATTTACCACCGTAAATGAGCAAAATGTTAAAAGTAGGACAAAATCTCAAATTTCTTTATCTAAAATAATGGACCGTAAAATTCAAAAACAAAACACTTTTATTTGAAACCTTCATGAGTTATATTAAGGCGGACCTAACACTCAAATTTACAGAATAAAAAAATAGAACAATTAAACACTTGATCCCTGGGAGTGATATGATCCTGAAGGAGTTGATGAAAGGATGCATCCTTGAAAATATCTGCCGGCATAACTAAATTAAAAGAGCACAACTGTAAGCCTAAAATAAAGGCATTTATTGGCTTTGTTTTGTACTTTTTAAACACTTTCCTATGTCGTCTGTCAAGTTGACATTAGAAAATCTCTTTACTAATGTAATCCATTAGAAGGCATCACAGAGAAATCATCTTCTTCTCCTGCTAAAGTCTTTGATGTCTTTTACATTCTAAATTTTATTAATGTTTACCCAACAAACCCGCATTAACTCACAACCCCCAATTTCTGGCCTCTAATTGTTCGATTTCACCTCATTCTTCACTTTAATTGGATGGAGATTATATCATAATTATCCCTTGTTTCTTAAGGTTACAAAGAGGAGCTTCTGAATAATGATTTCTAGTCTGAAACCCTAAATTGAGATTCAAGTATGGTTTAAAAGTAGTAAACTCACGTACTGCCTCAATCTCAATACTATGGCACATTGACATTTGAAAGCAAAGCAGTTAAGTTACAAACAATGGGAGCATAAAAAGACAGAGAAATTGAAAATTATGAAAATTGTTCCACAACCAGAAAAGGGAAAAAGAGCACATAAATTACCACGAGAGAGAGAAAGAGAGAGAGCACAGAAAAGATCTACCGCCAGAAAATATGTAGTGTATAGTCAGCAATGAAAATAGTGGGGTCTGGAGGGATTTAGGCAGTCAAGTATTGACGGGTACTCTTTAGAATTCTCATATTCTCAATGAATCCCCAGGGAACTATATAAAATTGCTTTTGCTCTTACGTGGGCTACAATCATTGATGATGAGTTCTTATGTTACATAGCTGAATATATAACGTTCTTATATGCTTAGGCAACATTGATCGTGCTCATTGATGTTTTAATCGTGCTCATTGACATCACCACACACATTTTATATTAATTACCAAATGTACTATTGTTGATCATCAAATAAGTCAATATTTCTTACCACATATAGTACTAATGTTCCCCATATTTTTTGTCAATATCAATAGGTGATGTTTGCTTTTCTTGTTATTGTGATTCTTAGTTTTGGTTTCCTTGGAATTATACTACTTTTTATGTTAATATTAATGTGTTATATACATAGTCAGACACTCACATTCTTATGCTCACCAATTGAAATTCATATGTCAGTAAGTATTAGTATTATATACTATGTGCATCTTCATTCCAAGAATTATGCACGGCTGGTCGTTCATCATTGCACGCCCATGCATACTTAGATCTCGGCCGACTTAATCTTTTATTTAAGAATTATGTTTTGAGACTAGAGGGGACACTGAGTTTTTTAGCTTTTCAATCAAGAGTTTTCAGAGATTATAGTAGTCATATTTGGAGATTATGTTTATATGCTGAGAATTAGTGCACTACTAATCATTCAACTTCCAAGTTTGTTCCTTAATCTCTCTCTTGTTATTTCTTGTTTGTTCTTCTTCATCTATTATCATGTTTAGGTTTTGGAAATCTGTGATTGGGATTGTGATGGCTACCATGATTGATGGATAAATTTCCCAACTTGGGTCAGGATTGACACCAATTATGGCTAGATAATCATGAATTATCTCCAAACTTGTTTACTTCATGCTTGCATTACTTGAATTTTGCTAAGATCACTATATGTTTGATGAATTGCTTGAGAGAGATTCATGTTCATTTATTAGGGTTTGGAGGAATGTTGAAAGACGAAACCTTTACCTAGTGTGACTTAGCAGACAATTAGGGTTTTAATATGAAATAGTTATGATCCTGATTGGGATTTAAAGTTGCTTATCTTGTCTTTTGATTCATAGTCCTATGAAAATAGGTAACGTAGGTCCTAGAATTAGTCTTTGATCCTTGAAAGAGGAAGAGGATGCCCTTAATTGTCAACTATTCCATTCAATAATGCTAGTTCGAATAGACTTAATAGGGGTTATCACATGATTTTTTGGCATGATTGTACTGTAATTCCAACCTAAGTGCTTCAACCCTTAGGTTTGTCGAATTATAAGATAGATATTTATTGCTTCCACAGTAATTGATTCAACCTTGAGATCTGTGTAGCCTAGATGGAGTAATTTAATTAATCTTGTAGTAAAAAACAAATTCGATTCGTACTCACTAGTTGTTAGCTACAACAATAACATGAGCTTACAGTTAAGACTAAATAAGCTTTTGGTGCCATTGACGATGAACTTGTCATTTTTAATATCAAAACTAGTAGGGATACTTTAGATTAGACCTTTTGTTTTAATCTTTAATTCTTCTTTATTCTTGCTTAGACCTGCTTACACCTGGTATAGTTTTTGCTTTGTATGCACAAGTATAGTCAAGGGAATTAGAATCTCATCCTAAGATCAAAGTCACTACATGCAGGCAAAGTGGTACAACAAGAAGGAAGAATAAAGAAGCTACGACAGCTGAAGGATAACAAGATATGGTGTTGTGCGATTATACAATGCTACAGACATCTAGCGTTACTTTATCCATTGTGAGTCAAGCAATCAATACAAACAACTTTGAACTCCGACCGGCTCTAATTACATTTACAATGAGGGACCAGTTTGGTGGGCATTCCATAGAAAATCTTAATGTGCATCTTTGTAACTTCCTTACGAAATGTGACTCTATTGTTGAACGGTAAATTTACCCATTTTACGTGCCTCTTTCACTCACTTTTAGCTCGTATAATAACTTAATTCTTAGGATTTTCACTTGTTTTATTTATATTTTGTAGGAAATAACTCAAAATCAAGCAAACATCGCAAAAAGGGATGAAGACGGGACAAAACAGCGAAAACCAACGAAAACCGGCAAAAGGGGGCAAAACAGGGGGAAACGGGCCACCGTGCCAGCAATGTGGCACGGTGTGGCCGTGCCATCTAACCGTGCCACATGGCACGGTCGTGCCTCCCCCCAGTTTTGCCGACTGCTCGAGTTTCTATTTAAGCTTCGTTCGGGCATCTGTTTGAGGGGTCGCTCGGTGGTTCTTCCAGGCAATTTTTAGGGTAGTTTAGTTTAGATTTTAGTGAATAAAAACTCCATTGAGAGGATTAGATTAGGGTTGTATTGGATTGTTCTTGGATTCAAGCAATTGGATTTGAAGTTCCTTCCGTCAATCTATAAGCCTTCTTCTCTCTTTCTCCACTTATTTCAATTTAGTTATTGTTTGTTCTTATTTTGATTATGTTAGTCTAGATTGTATTTAGTTTATTTGTTTAGTTTTCATCGTTAACCCTTGTTTTATTTGGTTGGTAGATTTGTTTAGTTTCATGTCTCTTCTCTCTATTTCATGCTTGTGTTCTCCATTAGTTTAGGTTTAGGTTTTGTGTTTTGTTGATGATTAGTTGTTAGATTTTGTTGGCTTAGATTGTGATTAGCCTCTTGATGACTAATTAATCTTATATTTGGCCTAACCATACCCAATCTATGCCTAGAACTTAGAGCTTTCCTTCACGCCCGCCAAGTGTTCGATGAAATACCTGAGAGGGTTTTCATCCGTATTTTTGGACGATTGACTTATGCTGAGAGGTGAGGTCAATTTGCTAGTGTGGGAGAGGGAATGGCTGAGTTCGGGACACGAAAGTGGTATCCGAATCGAGTTAGGTCCGGGGTTGCTAGTTTTGTGGTCTAATTCGACTAACCCCACGAAAGTAGGTGGTTACGCGAGTTGGACTAGCTCATGACCCTTGAGAGAGGGCTTGGGTGGTCTTTGATGGTGCAACCGACCATCTCTAGTTCGTAGTGTGGTTTGGGTAGGTTAGGACTCGTCTTGGTTAGTTGGTTCATCCATTGGTAAAACCACAACTCCAAGTCGCTTGTTTCTGTGTTTGTAACGTAGTTTAGCTCCCCACTCCTTCACCCTTCGATCCTGCCTAGCTTGAGACGCTTTAGCTAGCCCTAGTAATTGGAAACACAATTCCCTATGGACGACACCCCAAGTACTCAACGATACACCTTGCACTTGGGGTTTACAAATATTAAAACTCTGTTTTTCCGCTAACAAGTTTTTTGGCGCCGTTGCTAGGGAATTGACGTTTTTCAATATTGAGGTTTACTTCAGCATTCGAGGCTAGGCCTTTAGAAAATCCCAAAAAAAAAAAAAATCAAAAAATATCAAAAATTTCAAAAAAAATAATAAAAAAATATGTCTTTTTCCCACTTCCCTCAACATGAGCACGAATTGTTTTGGCGATACTATGATAGATTACATGCTTTTCTTGCTCATTGTGGTTATTGCCTAGAAAGTGGGAAATTTTGAACATGGTCTATGAGGGTGTGACTTGTGAGACCCGTGCTCTTTTGGAGCATTGGGATTTTTGTGCTCGAAATGTTGATGAAGCTTGGGAATTACTTGAGTGGTTGGCTAGGGATACTTATGAATTTGAGACTAGTCACTTTACTTCATCCACCCTATCCCCCTGCGTTCCCAATTATACACCCCTTGCATGTGAGATCTGCCATTGTTCTGACCATGACAGTGTTTCTTGTCCCTATCGTATTTCTGCTGATGCTTTTGCTGGAATTTCTAGTATGATAGCGGCCATGAACAAGCAACAAGTTGAGTTTGCTGAGTTTGTTAATAAACTGCGGGAGTATGACCTATCACCCGAGACTGACCCTAGTTCTAGTGCTCCTAGACTTGATGTCAATCTGTGTGATGATGGTGCGTCTTTCCCTCCTCTAGAATCCGGACTAGAGGATGTGCTTGACCCTCCTCTGCCTACTCTACCTCTTGTTGCTCCATCCCTACCTAGCACCTTTAAGGACAACACTATGACCCATCCTGATCCACCTTTCCCTTTAACTCAGTCGACGGAGTTCGAGGCAGGTGAGACATTTTGTGTTGGTGCTAGTATCGATGGGGATGATTTCTGTCTTGAGTCAGATGGTATTTTTAGTGAGGTGTATGATCTCGACGAGATTCTCGAGGGGGAGTCCTGTGTGGATGCTGTGGCTGCAGTTTCATCTAGTCCTGATCTTACTGACCATGTATCCCTCAACCCCCTTGATTTTTCTCATGCTTCTTCATGTTCACTACCCTCCCCTTCCCCTCAGTATTGTGACCTCTCACCGATCGATTCTCTTGTGGTGCTCGAGGGGAATGTGGTTGACTGTTCTGAGCCTCTAGGTACTTTTAGAGGGTATGACCCCCTCCTTGATCCTTATCGTCTGTACCTAGAGGGCATGCCTGCAGAAATCACGTTGACTATTGTATTTGATTATTCTGCTGATTTCTCACAGGTATTTGGTGAGTTTAAGAGGGCACTAACTTTGTTTGCTCCATCTTTACCAGTGTTCTCTTACTCACACCATTCTGAGCTGCATGCAGCAATGCATGATAAGCTCCTACGAGCTTTGTCTGCATCCGAGCTGACGACTCGCATCTTGAGTGGCAAGGAGTGACTGATGCTCCTTAAGTCGTCATGGCATAGTTCGGGTACATTCAGTACCCGACCTGGTATACTCGTTCTCACTCTTCTCCCCCCTTCTTTTTATTTTTCTTCTCTTTCTTTTTGTTTTTGTTTAGTTGTGGATATTCGGATTGTGTTTTTGGCTGGTGATCATCTTGTGGTGCAATGTGGATGTTGCTGAGCCGTTGTTGGCTATGATCACCATTTTTGTGTTTTTGCAGATTTTTATTGTGTTGTGATTGGTGGTGTTGTTGGATTGGTATATATTTCTTATTGGTGGTGCTAGTTTGGTATATATGTGTGATCTTGTTTTTGATTGGGCGAGATTGCATTTTTGGGAGAGTATGTTAGCTTGTGTATATATTTATCGATTTTGTATGTCTTGTGTTTGATTTTGTTTTCTTTATTTTTGTGTGTTGGTGATGACTCACGGCTCCTAATGAGGACATTGTGAGATTTAGGTGTGGGGGTGGGGTCATCTCCCCTTTTCTTCTTATTTTTGTGAAAATTTTCCAATTTTTGTGTAAATTTTTCAATTTTTCTCCTTTTTGTATAAATTTTTCTTTTCCTTTTGAATTTAGGGGAGTTTTGTACTATTTAGATCAGTCGTAATCTCCGGTACCTTAACTATTAGCTCGTATATAAGTATAATATGCATGATAGATGTTCATCCCCAATCTATCGTTTTAGGCCTCAGTTCTAACCCCAACAGTCTACTGTAATTTTGCAATCCAATCCTGATTTATGTATTATCATCATCCTATATTTTTAGTCTTCCATGATTGACTCCCCCACTTGTCTACTGCACAGCTCCTTTTATATGTGCTGGCGCCCCCATTTTCCAAAACAAAAGCAAAAACAAACAAATTCAAGCGCTATTGGGTGTATCCCTTTGAGGCGTGGCATGAGTTTGTATTGAAAAAATAATGGAAAGAAAAAAAAAAGTGGGGAAGAAAAGAATTGGAAATGACAAGTACCCCTTTGAGGCATGCGCTATTGGGTGTTACCCTTTGAGGCAATACTGCTACTGGGGAAGCTTGCTTTCCATGCTAGCCATTCAAAAAGGTAGCTTGTGTCAGCTGCGTGGGGTTGAGTTTGATTTTGGTAGGCTTAGTTTTAGGGTGATGATACACTTGCACACCAGGCACCAGGATGGATTCAATGTTCTCATGCATCGTGGGGTGAAAAGCTAATGTCTGAATGCCATTTTTTGAGATGATGTGTCCTGAAATGCATATAATGCTTGTATACAGACTGATACTTGAGTCACTAGGGAGTTTTGGTTGATCCAAATGTGTACAATTTACCCTGATGTATATATTCTGTTTTGTCATTTTCATTTTTTGATTTTTGTTTCTCTTTTCTTTGTTTTTCCTTTTTAAGATTTTGTGGGTATATCTTCCGCAAACCCTCAAGAGACCTTACTCGTCCACTTGGAGTGACCAAGGGGTTTAAAGGGCTTGTTGCATATGCTAAATGCAACCGTGATTCCTACGAAAGTGAGTTAATTGTTTACTTTAGTTTTTCTTTTATTTTGCTCGAGGACGAGCAAAAGATAGGTGTGGGGGTGTGTTGAACGGTAAATTTACCCATTTTACGTGCCTCTTTCACTCACTTTTAGCTCGTATAATAACTTAATTCTTAGGATTTTTACTTGTTTTATTTATGTTTTGTAGGAAATAACTCAAAATCAAGCAAACGTCGCAAAAAGGGACGAAGACGGGACAAAACAGCGAAAACCGATGAAAACCGACAAAAGGGGGCAAAACCGGGGGAAAACGGACCACCGTGCCAGCAATGTGGCACGGTCGTGCCTCCCTCCCCCAGTTTTGCCGTCTGCTCGGGTTTCTATTTAAGCTTCGTTCGGGCGTCTGTTTGAGGGGTCGCTCGGGGGTTCTTCCAGGCGATTTTTAGGGTAGTTTAGTTTAGGTTTTAGCGAATAAAAACTCATTGAGAGGATTAGATTAGGGTTGTATTGGATTGTTCTTGGATTCAAGCAATTGGATTTGAAGTTCCTTCCATCAATCTATAAGCCTTCTTCTCTCTTTCTCCACTTATTTCAATTTAGTTATTGTTTGTTCTTATTTTGATTATGTTAGTTTAGATTGTATTTAGTTTATTTGTTTAGTTTTCATTGTTAATCCTTGTTTTATTTGGTTGGTAGATTTGTTTAGTTTCATGTCTCTTCTCCTAGTTCATGCTTGTGTTCTCCATTAGTTTAGGTTTAGGTTTTGTGTTTTGTTGATAATTAGTTGTTAGATTTTGTTGGCTTGGATTGTGATTAGCCTCTTGATGGCTAATTAATCTTGTATTTGGCCTAACCATACCCAATCTATGCCTAGAACTTAGAGTTTTCCTTCACGCCCGTCAAGTGTTCGATGAAATGCCTGAGAGGGTTTTCATCCATATTTTTGGACGATTGACTTATGCTGAGAGGTGAGGTCAATTTGCTAGTGTGGGAGAGGGAATGGCTGAGTTCGGGACACGAAAGTGGTATCCGAATCGAGTTAGGATCGGGGTTGCTAGTTTTGTGGTCTAATTCGACTAACCCCATGAAAGTAGGTGGTTACGTGAGTTAGACTAGCTCATGACCCTTGAGAGAGGGCTTGGGTGGTCTTTGATGGTGCAACCGACCATCTCTAGATCGTAGTGTGGTTTGGGCAGGTTAGGACTCGTCTTGGTTAGTTGGTTCATCCATTGGTAAAATCACAACTCCAAGTCGCTTGTTTCTGTGTTTGTAACGTAGTTTAGCTCCCCACTCCTTCACCCTTCGATCCTGCCTAGCTCGAGATGCTTTAGCTAGCCCTGGTAATGGGAAGCACAATTCCCTGCGGACGACACCCCAAGTACTCAACGATACACCTTGCACTTGGGGTTTACAAATATTAAAACTCTGTTTTTCCGCTAACACCTATCAAGGTCAACGGACTGCTTGTAGATGCTATGAGGCTAAGGCTCTTCCCACTTTCTCTAAAGGATAAAGTCAGTGATTGGCTGCAGAATAAGGAATCAAATTCTTTCACCACATGGGACACACTCTTAAAGACCTTCCTCGGCAAATACTTTCCTCCTAGCAAGACTATAAAGTTGAGGGCGGACATTACTTCCTTCACCCAATAGCCTAGGGAGTCTTTATATGCAGCCTGGGAGAGATTCAAGGATCTTTAGCAACAGTGCTCTCATCATAATGTTCCTGATTGGCTCATAGTCCAAACATTCTATAATGGCTTAGACCAGTCAATGATGATTTCAGTTGATGCCACGACGAGAGGCACTCTCATGGGTTAGTGTATAGAAGCAGCCAAAGCTTTGTTGAAGGGCATGACCTCCAATAATTACCATTGGTCTAGTGAGAGAGCCGGTTCGAAGAAGAGTAGTGACATATATGACGTTGATACGGTGGACTTTCTCGCCAGCAAAGTGGATATGCTAACACAACGGTTTGAAAGTCTTGGTGTCCCTAATCCTGGGAGTTCCTTAGGCATGTCTTACAAAGGTGAAGATGTTTAGGAGATCTGTGGCATTCAAGGACATATGGCTACTGATTGTCATGGTACAGATCAAAGAGTTAAACAAGCCATGCCCTCCAAAACTTTAACCCATGGCTTCAAAACAACCCCTACTCCAATAATTGCAAACCAGGAAGCCCCTTATAACCCACCTCCTCAACCCCTATAGCAAAAGCATAACTTAAAGAGTTTTATGGAGCACTTTATGCAAACCCAAACCAAGACTAATGAAGCTCTTGGTGAGTCGGTCAGCTAGTTGACTTCCAAGTTTGAGACTATATTTACCGACCATAAGATAATAGAGAATGACATTGTGTCGATTGTATAGCAAGTAAGTAGTGTTTTTAAACCTCAAGGACATATGTTAGGTCAGTCAGAGACAAATGCTAATGGCCAGATGTATGCTATTACTTTGACGAGTTGGAGAGTACTTGAAGAACCAGAGACTGTTGAGAGGGAGAATAAGAGTGACGTAGAGGGAGTTACTGGAAAGAATGAGCTTTTTGCTAAGATTCCTAGAGGAGAGGAGGAGGTTAAGGACCCCTAGGTTGAAGTCCAAGTGGAGAGTCTTCCTACACATGTTAGGTGTCACAAGCCTCTTGTTCCTTATCCTCAGCGGTTTGTCAAGGCTAGAGATGAGAAGAAGTATAGGAGATTCTTTGAGATGCTAAAAAAGCTCTACATCAACATATCTTTCTTAGAGGCTGTTAGTAATATGTCATCCTAAGCCAAATTCCTAAATGACATGCTCCCCAGCAAAGGGAGTTACAGGAGCATGTTGCAGTAGCACTTACTTAAGAGTGCGATGCTATCATTTAAAACAAGCTGCCCCCAAAACTATCTAACCCCTATAGTTTCTCTATACGCAGCATAGTTCGTGATGTCATCATAAGTCATGCCTTGTGTGATCTTAAGGCAAGCATGAGCCTTATGCCCTAGTCTATAGGTAAGAAGCCACAAGTGGGAGGTTTGAAATCCACTAACATTTCCATCCAGCTTGCAAATCACTCTGTGAAGTACCCTATAGGAGTCCTTGAAGATGTGCCCTTGCAAGTGGGCACATTTTTTATCCCATGTGATTTTATGGTGATGGAAATGGAGGAAAATGCCCATATCCCTATCATTTTACGGAGAGTGTTCTTAACTCCAACTGGAGCCATGATTAACATGAAGAGTGATAGGCTTTCGCTCTAAGTTGGAGAGGAAAAACTGGAGTTTAATCTTGCCTACATCCCACCTTCAAAAATTGCTAGCTGTGCTTAGGAAGTATAGGGGTGTTATAGGTTATGGCATTGATGATACCAAGGGAATTAGTCCTTCAGTTTGCATGCATGGATTTTCCTATTATACAAGAGGTTGTCAAAAGGAGGTTGTTAAAATACTTGATGCTGGAATCATCTATCCTATCTTACATAGTAAACGGGTGAGTTCAGTTCAAGTAATTCCTAAAAACGGTGGGATAACTATTATTAAAAATAAGCGTGATGAACTCATTTATACTAGGATTGTCACTAGGAGGTGCATGTGCATTGATTATAGAAGAAAGCCACCCAAAAGATGATTTCTCACTCCTTTGCATTAATCATATGTTGGGAAGGTTGTCCAGACATTCCTTCCACTATTACTAGGATGGTTATTCAGGTTTCTTCTAAAATTTCTATCCATCTTAACGATTAGGATAAGATGACTTTTACTTGCTCTTATGGTAACTTTGCTTCTCACAGAATGATTTTTGGGTTATGTAATGCACTTTTCATTTTCTAACACTGCAAGACTACTATTTTTTCTAACTATATTGAGAGCATCATGGGAGTTTTCATGGATGACTTCTCAGTCTATGAAGGTAACTTTGATTTGTGCTTGAAAATTTTGACTAAGGTACTCCATAGATGTGAGGAACTCAATCTAATGCTAAATTGGGAAAATTGCCACTTCATGGTGCAGAAGGGGGTGGTTTTTGGTCATGTTGTCTCTCATAAGGGTATCGACATGGATAAAGCTAAGATTAAGATTATTGAGCGGTTTTCACCTCCTGCATGTGTCAAGGGGGTGAGGAGTTTCCTTTGTCGTATAGGATATTGTTGTTGCTTTATCAAGGGTTTCTCAAAGACCGCTCAACCTCTAACTTAGCTTTTAGACAAAGATGGCATATCTATATTTACTGATGAGTCTCTTGAGGCATTTTGGAGAATTAAGCAAGCTCTCATTTTTACCCCCATCATCCAACCTCTAGATTGGAGTCAACCATTTGAGATCATGGCGATGCTAGTGACCATGCGGTTGGAGTAGTATTGGGGTAGTGGAAGAGCAATAAGCCCTATGTTATATACTGTGACAACAAGTCACTTGATAAGGCTTAGAAGAATTATACCACGATTGAGAAGGAGGTGCTTGCGGTGGTGTATGCAATCAAAAAGTTCCATCTTTACTTGCTATGCTCTAAGGTTATTGTGTACACCGACCACTCCACACTCAAGTATCTTCTAGACAAGAAGGATGTTAAGCCTCACGTCATCAGGTGGATTCTTCTCCTACAAGAGTTTGACATTAAAATCAAGGACAAGGCAGGATCCGAAAATATAGTAGCTGATCACCTCTCCAAGCTCATGGTTGAGAGCCACGATCTTCCCATCAATCATGCTTTTTCCGATGACCATCTTTTTGTAGTGATTTACGATGTGACCCCTTGGTTCATTGATATTGCCATTGGCTTATGAGTTTTGCCACCTGATTTGACCACCCACCAAGATAAAAAGTTCTTCTATGATCTCAAGTCTTATTTTTGGGAGGAACCTTTCTTTTAAGCGCTGCAAGGATGGGGTCTATTAACATTGTACTTATGAGGATGAAGTCTAAAATGTGATTTCCCATTGCCATGATTCTCTTTATGGAGGACATACTAGCACTTCTAGGACTGCAGCTAAGGTGTTTCAAGTGGGATCCTTTTGGCCTACATTGTTTAAAGATGTCCACAAATATGTTCAAGTATGTGATAGATGCCAAATGATAGGAAATATCTCATGAATGAATGAAATGCCCCTCAATTAGATTCTTGAAGTGGAGGCTTTTGATGTTTGGGACATTGACTTCATGGGGCCGTTCTCCCTTTCTTGTGGCAACAAATACACCCTTGCCTCCATTGAGTATGTTTCTAAGTGGGTGGAGGCGCTTGAGAGCCCCACCAATTATGATAGAGTGGTGGCACGGTTCTTTAAAAAGGTGATTTTTCTAGATATGGAGTCCCCCATGTATTGCATAGTGATGGGGCACTCACCTTATTAAAAATAAGTTTGAGGCCCTACTTAACAAATATGGGGTACATCATAAGGTTAGTTTGGGCTACCATCCCTAAACTAGCGGCAAAGTCAAGACTTCCAATTGTGAGATCAAGTCTATTTGAGAGAAAACGGTTACAAGATCAAGAACGGATTGGGCAGAGAAGTCGGATGACACGTTGTGGGCTTATCGAACGACTTTCAAGTCACCAAATGGAACTACTCTTTTTTGATTGGTGTTTAGAAAGCCATGTCACCTACCCTATAGTTAGAGCGTAAGGCCTTTTGGGCCATCAAGCATTTGGACTTCGACGTCAACACTGCGGGTGAGAAAAGGCTTCTCTAATTTAATGAACTTGAGAAAATTCATATGGATTCTTATGAGAATGCCTGGATCTACAAAGGGTGCATGAAGAAATGGCATGACAAGTTCATCTATAAGAGGGAATTCAGGGAGGTGAGCTAGTGCCCTTGTTAAATTCGAGATTGAAACTCTTTCTTGGTAAACTCTGGTAAGATGATCGGGCCTATTTAAAGTGATCAAGGTGTTTTCATATGGGGCTGTTGAAGTATGGAGTGACTTAACTCATGCTTTTAAGGTGAATGGTCAATGATTGAAGCATTACATCATTGCAGAACCGATCAAAGGAAAGGTTACTAGTACCTTGCCCAATACGCCGACGACTTAGTTGGAGGTAACGGTCAAGCTCGAGACCTTAAATAAGCACTTCTTGGGAGGCAACCCAAGATTTTTTGCTTTGAATAAAAAGGGGAAAAAGGAGAAAAAGAGAAGAATTTTGAGGGCTGCCAATTTGCACGGATGGCCATGAAAAGCATGCACGGCCATGCGTTTGAGATAGTAAATAAGTAGAAAGATGAACAGTTAACTGTGTAACTTTGCACGAACGTGCAGCTTGGGCTAAAGACGAATGGATACCTGTGTGCAAATGCATGGCTGTATATCTGGGTTTAAAACTCGGCTAATCTTTGTTCACCCTCACTTTTAATTCTCGCAGCCCTCAGCTCTCGTACCCGAACTAAGGAAAACCCTTCACTTCTAGCCATTCCATCGCCGCTGTGCCCACCTTTGACTACCACAACCTCTGCCACTCTCTACATCACCGGTCATTCCTTTAGTTGATGTCTAACCAATTTTCCGCACTTACCCCATCCACTTTAAACCTTAGGCTTCTTCCCCCGAATTTCGCCACCCACCCACAGCCCCAACCCCCTCTGTCACAAGAATTCCATATGTCTAATGAAATAAATAGGCATGTAAAATAAAAGGGGATGGGATATACTTATAGTTCACCAGTAAGGGCTAGGGGTCCATTAGGCCTCCAATTAATGGGAGCGTACGGCACCCATGGTGCTCGTAGGCAAAATAAACATGGTACTCCATGATCCGTTGGTGGTGATCGAACTCGTCTTACCTACGAACGAGCTTGGCATGCTTCTAGGAGCATTGCTCATCCATCTGATCGAACCTCAGGTGGAGGCGAGCAAACTCATCGGTGAGGAAATGTCAGAGAGGAACCTCCTGGGATCCAAATGGCCTAGCTTCAGCATCCATACTCATGGGTTTGGCACTCCCTTAAGTGCCCCCATTATCATCCTCAACTCAAGGCGGAGCCTCATTGTCATCATCCTTATCACCCTTATCATCAATGGCATATTAACTCTAATTGGATTCATCGGGAATGGTGGTCTTGGCAGCATTTGGCAAAGGAAAGAGGGAGTACTTGACAACCCATCACCGGCAATATCTCCATGCTTACATAAGAAGCCAAGTTAAGGTGCCTGCCTTCGTGGAGAATGGGCATAAGAGGAAAAAGATTCCCTAACCCCAAACCACTAGTTAAGGCAGTGACAATGCCACCAGTAACAATGACAACAATATTACTCTTACCATACTCCCCAAGGTGAGAAACAATATAAAAATTGGAGTCGATGTGAACCCCATTCAAGGCAGCTGGTAGGATTAACAACTCACTCGCCCTGGCATTCCTTGGCTATCAGATCGAGCACTGGCACTATTTGCCGTGAGGCGTTGGAGCTACCTAAGGATAGGATTGCAAATATGGGCATTCTTGTTAGATCAGGAGAGATAACAAGGGCATCACAAGTAATATTTTTCCAAAAGTCACTCCTATTATAGTCCTTATGGAAGAATTTAGCAACTCCACCTATAGGACGTTGAATGATTTCGCTAAAACGGGCCAAATTTATCTCATGTGTTATGTCACCTAATTTAAAATGAATGTAACATGGTTAAGTATTGCAACTGTCCTTCTCATCTTTGAAAAAAGAACTAAAGAATTCCGAAACCAATCACTCAGAAATGAGGAGTTGCAAATTCATAAAAACTTGCCAACCCAACACATCAAATAGAGCATGCATATCATCTTACAAATGCAATGATTTCAACATTCTGACATCAACATATTTTGGCTTAGAAATTTTTTCGCGAAGCCAAAGCATCATAAAGTTGACATTGGTCCTAATTGAGAAATGTAATGCCACGTTTATTGATAACATGAGGAGTTTAAGATTTAGCACGATTACCTTGAGGTGGCGGAGGAGGACCACTTTCGAAGATAGTAGTGGACGACTTGCGGAGATAGTAGTGGCCTTGGTATTAGTGGACTTGGAGGATTTCCTGGGATAGGAAGAGCAAGAACTACCTTTGTTCTTTGGCGCCATGGTAATTGATATGAGGCTTCAACTCAATTCAACTCAAAACTATTAAACTTCACAAATTAATGATTCAAACTAGCAATTAAACTCAATGAGACACCAAATTGAACCAATGACCCACCCACAAACCCAAGCCTCTTTGTCACTGGAATCCGGTGAGCCTATGATAAGTGCTTAAAGCGTATATCATTTTAGGGTCATTTTGCTGCATTTTTAGGAAAAATTATGTGATTTATGTTATAGTTTATACTCTTTTTCCCGTTTTATATTTGGGTATGGTTGTTTGATGTGTTTTACAGGATTTCGAACCATTTGACCCAGCATTTGACCCTCATTTAGATGTATGTTGACTCACCACGAATGCCCCTAAGTTGCTATGTCCGTGGAAGAAAGGAAGACCAGAAGAATGATGAGCTAGCTAATACCGCGGTCTGCCCGTGGTGGATGCCACGACCCATGGTGGATGCCACAACCTGTGGTGGAAGCATAACCGCTAATCTCTTCATTTTCTCTCATTATGTGGCTGAGGTTGAGTGGGTTTTCCTATAAATAGGGCATCCCTTAGCTGCAAAAAATAGACCATGATCCTAATCCATCATTCTATTCACCATCTAGTTAGATTCAGATTTCATTTTAGAGTGAGGGAGAGCAAGTAGAAGAAGAAGATTCGCAAGGAAGCGGGATCAGGTTCTGCAATCGAAAGATTGAAGCACGCATTTTGGTTGAGCAAACTCTTCTCCCTTCTCTTCTCTTTTCTCTTTAGATTTATCATTTTAGAGTAGTTAGATGTTTAATTTAATCATGCGTGAGTAGTTTAATTTTTATCTAGGGATTTAGTAGTAGATGAAAGTATTGCTGGATCATGTTTTAATCTAAAGGATTGTGCTTATTTTCAAGATTGATTTGATTTCATTCTATCAAGTGTTATTCATGTTGTTAGTAGATTTTTGGCTAATGTTTGCTTGCACGCTTGAAATAATCAGGCGAAAAAACTGAAAGGTGACATTTGGTTGTTAGACTGCTTGATTAGACCTACCATAATGTCGTCTCGAAAGAGAGATTTGCATGTTAGGAGGACTAGAAAGTAATCGAAGATTATTAACTTGGATTAAGACAAATTAGTTCAAAAGAATGACTTTTGCTTAGTTTAGGCAAATTTGGTTGAGTTCGAAAGAATAGACTAAATTTTTGGAGAGATTGTAATTCCTCGAAATTGACCGATTAGAGAAAAGCACATGTTCATCATTTTGATCCAATCAACTTTCATAGCTACATGAATTCCTAGGTATTTTCTTCTTAATTGATTTAAAATTAGTGAATTAGAAGTTGTTAAATTGAAACCCCTTGAATTAGTTATAGTTTTTTTTTTATCTTTGTATTTCTATCAATCTAAAGTTTGGATTCGCTTAGCATATCTCGAGGAAATATAGCTCAATAGATCAACCTAGTCTCTATGGGATCGATCTTGATTTGCTACAACGCCACCGTGCGCTTGCAGCCGCGTTAAGTTTTTGGCGTTGTTGCTGAGGATTAGTGTTGGATATTGGGATAGGTTTGACTAAGCATTTTGTTTTTCTTTGGAAAAAAAAGCAAACAAAAAAAAAACCATAAATTGAAAATAAAAATTATTTATTTTTTTTTAAAAAAACAATGACGATTCTACATTTTTTCCAATTCGAGCATGAATTATTTTGGAGGTATTTTAAACGTTTAAATGTCTTTCTTGCTCAATATGGTTATTGAGTGAGTAAATGGAAAATTTTAGACATTATTGATGAAGGCGTGAATAGTAAAACCCGTATTCTTTTAGAGTATTGGGATTTTCATGGTAAAAATATTGATGAGGTATGGTATTTGCTTGAGTGGATTACTTGGGATTCATTTGAGTTTGAGAAGGCTAGTTGTGTTTCTAGATATTCATTTCCTGATCCTTGTGCATTTTATACTAGATCTTATTATGCTCCTCTTTGGTGTGATTTCTGTAATTTTTCTGACCATGATATAAATTTGTGTCCTTATTATGCATGCTATGCTCAAGCTAATTTTGCATCACCCATGAACAATACTGATGTTGTCCTATCCTTGTATGATTCATCTTTCCTTTTAGCTCAGTGCATGAGGCTTGAGGCGGGTGAGCCTTTTGGGTTTATTGCTAGGTTTGATGTTGCTAATGCATGTTTTGAGTCAGAAGATGCTCTTGATGTGGTGCATAATTTAGTTAACACTCCTTTAAAGGGGTGTCGTTATGAATGAGTGCATGAGGAGTCTTCTAGCCTTTGTTTTAATCAGGCTTTCTCCAATCCCCTTGATCATTCCCATGTTTCCCCTACGTGTTCGCAACCTTCTATTTCCGCCGTGTATTCTTTAGATGCACCCATTGATAATCCTAAAATTTGTGATTCTAAAGTTGATTTGGGACATGCGGGCAAAATGTTTAATATGCTTGGTGGAAATGTTGATAATTTTCTTTCCCAAGGATACTTTTGTGGGTATGATGCCTCCCTTGACTCGTATTGCATATTCTTAGTGGACAAGCCTGGAAAAATCATGTGGAATATTTTCTTTGCTTTCTCTTTCAATTTTTCTATGGCTTTTGCTTTGTTGAAGAGAGCACTAACTTTCTTTGCTGTGATTATTTTCATGCTCGCTTATTGCCATGCTTGGAAACTCTATCTAAGGAGTTTAACAAGCTTCTGCGTGCCTTAGCGATGTCTGAATTGAAGGGCCAAGTCTTGACATCGTGATGGAGTGGTTGATGCTCTATGTGTCTCGATTATTACGAGGCCGCACAGCTTAGGTGCACTCTGCACCTAGCCTGGTGAGATTATTTTCTTTTGTTCCCCATTCTCTTACTCTCTTTCCTTTGAATAATAATGCTTTATCTAAGTATGAGGGAAGGGTCGTTTCTATGTTTTCTATTTAGATTATTAGTTTGCATATATGTTAGAGCATATAGTTGTAGGTTTTTCTTTTGTTTGCATTAGTGTTTCACATTTAGTTGCATTTTAGGTTCGCATATAGGATTGCATGTGGGGATGGTGTGGATTGGTTTGAGATAACCTCCAATAATGCTTTTGTTTAGGCAAAATAGCTTTTATGCGCTTGAGTAACTTTTGATGTGTAATCCCTTTTGGTGCTAAAATTTGTGAAGGTTTTGTGAATATTTTTTGTTTTGATCCTTGTCTTAATTGAAAGCTATTTTATCCCTTGGAGTCCTTAGCACTAATATTTGTACATGGGAGTCATTTTACGAGCTTAATGAGACTTTGATAGATGTCCCGTGAGATTTTGAGCCTTACTTGGACTAATCATTATATTTAGTCACATGTTTCTTTCATGTGTGTGACTCTTCTATGTTGCTTTTTTAGAACTTGCCTAGATTCTTGTTCAAAATCACATTAGCATGTGCATAGTTGATGATATGATAGAGGCATTTCTTTCTTTGGTCATTTGACCCACATAGCCAAATAGTCTACATTTGTATTTACATGTTTTTCCCCCTTTGCTGGCCCCTTTGGGCTTATATCCGTCTTTGTTTTGATCCCTTCATGTTAGCCCTTGGCCAAACACATATTCTAACCTTTAAGCCAAGTCTATGGAGTATCACTTCATGTATGTAGTGGGTGATTTTAGTGATAATTGAGTTTAAGGTGGCTTTGGTATATTTTTTTTTTTTAAGGGATTGATGATATTGAACATTTGCTTTGGTTCCCTCTTGTTTGGGTTCTGCCTTTTAATAATTGCAATTTTCATTTCATTTTCCAAAAAAAAGAAAAAAAAGTTATGTTAAAGAAAAAGAAAAAAAAGAAGATAGAGTCATGTGGCCCCAAAAAAAAAGGGAAGCGGAAAAGAGTAAAAAAGAAAATAAAAAAGATCATGAACAAGTGATTAGTATTGGATACATACATAGCCTGTGTTTGTTTCTCATTTCTTATTTCATTTGGGGTATGTTCATTGTATTTTTAGGGTTTGGAGAGTTAATAAATTTCATAGTTGCTTGGTGTTTTGTTGGTTGCTCCCTAGTCACTTAGCTACTTAGTTCCACATTATCTAAATTCATTTGTCCACTCCTTTCCCTTAACCCTTCTCGCCCATATTGCAACCCATATAAAGTCCTCTTGATTGTCTTGTGCACATTGCATTTTAGTGGTGGAGAATTTGAGAGTCTTTGCAAGCATATGGTAGATTGCACCTTTGGAATGAGTCTTGAGTGAACCTATGTTATATTTTAAACAAGTGAGCGGGAGTGATTCACATTTTCTACAAGTGAGATTCTACCGGTCCATTTAGCTCTACCATTTCATGTGCTTGCATGACATGCTTTATGGTTCTTTGGGAGTGATCAAGTTTGATATCGAGCTTGTGGTCTTATACTTCTTCGAAAACCTTCTCCTCCTGATTTTGAAATACTTTGCGCACTATTTAGGATTGCTGTTGATTGATATTCTTGCTTGTGATATACTATAACTTACCTCCTTTAAAGAGGTTTTATGTTTTGAGTCCTAGATGCATATCCCTTTTTCGGTTTTATTTAGTGTTTTCTTGAGGACCAGCAACGGTTTAAACATGGGGGAGTTTGATTAGTACTTAAAGAGTATATCATTTTAGGGTCATTTGTTGCTGCATTTTTAGGGAAAATTATGTACTTTATGTGATACTTTATACTCTTTTTCTCGATTTATGCTTGGGTATGATTGTTTGATGTGTTTTACACGATTTTGAACCATTTGACGCAGCATTTGACCCTCATTTAGATGTATGTTAACTCACCTTAGATGCCCCTAAGTTGCTATGCCTGTGGAAGAAAGGAAGAACAGAAGAATGACGAGCTAGCCAGCACCACGGTCTGCCCGTGGTGGATGCTACAGTCTGTGGTGGAAGCATAACTGCTAATCTCTTCATTTTTCCTCATTGTGTGGTTGAGATTGAGTGGGTTTTCCTATAAATAGGGCATCCCTTAGCAACAAAAAACAGACCATCATCCCAATCCATCATTCTATTCACCATTTAGTTAGATTTAGATTTCATTTTAGAGTGAGGGAGAGCAAGTAGAAGAAGAAGATTCGCGAGGAAGCAGGATCAGGTTCTGCAATCAAAAGATTTAAGCACACATTTTGGTTGAGCAAACTCTTCTTTCTTCTCTTCTCTTCTCTTTTCTCTTCTCTTTAGATTTATCATTTTAGAGTAGTTAAATGTTTAATTTAATCATGCATTAGTAGTTTAATTTTTGTTTAGGGATTTAGTAGTATATGAAGGTGTTGTTGGATCATATTTTAATCTAAAGGATTGTGCTTATTTTCAAGATTGATTTGATTTCGTTATGTCAAGTGTTATTCATGTTATTAGTAGATTTTTGGCCAAAGTTTGCTTGCACGCTTGAAACAATCGGGTCAAAAAGTGAAAGGTGACATTTGATTGTTCAACTGCTTGATTAGACCTGACATAACGTCGTCTCAAAAAAGAGATTTGCATGTTAGGAGGACTAAAAGGTAATCGAAGATAATTAACTTGGATTAAGACAAATTAGTTCGAAAGAACAACTTTTGCTTAGTTTAGGCAAATTTGGTTGAGTTCGAAAGAATTGACTAAATTTTTAGAGAGATTGCAATTCCTTGAAATTAACCGATTAGAGAAAAACACATGTTCATCATTTTGATCCAATCAACTTTCATAACTATATGAATTCGTATGTGTTTTCTCCTTAATTGATTTAAAATTAGTGGATTAGAAGTTGTTAAATTAAAACCCCTTGAATTAGATATAGTTGTTTCCTTATCTTCGTATTTTTATCAATCTAAAGTTTGGATTTGCTTAGCATATCTTGAGGGAATATAGCTCAATAGATCAACCTAATCTCTATGGAATCGACCTTGATTTGCTATAACGCCACCGTGTGCTTGCGACTGTATCAGTCTATGCCGAAAACACACCTGCAATGTCCATTATCCCCTCTTGCTTCCTCAATTTATCTGACCTCTACTCCAAACTCCCTAATTTTGTCCCCCTTCATGGTTTTCCATACCATTTTTCAGCGTAGACCCACCGAATTCTGGTAATGAAGGGGTCTAGGGCTGTGGACGAGTAGCGAAATTCGAGTAAACGAAGCCTAGGGTTTCAAGTGGGGAGGTTGAGTGGGGTGAATTAGTGGGTCGTCAACAAAAGGAAGCAACTATCGATGTAGGCAGCGGCCGGGGCAGTGGAGGTCAAAGTTGGTCACAACGGCATAGGGGTGGCTAGAAGTGGGGGGGTTTTCCTTGATTCAAATACGAGCAGTAGGCGTTCAGAGAAAGAAATTTGAGGGTGAAAGAAAGGCTGGTTGGGTTTTAAACCCAGACGCACGACCATACATATGTGCACGGATACTCGTGCGTTCTTGGCCCGAGCTGCATGGTCATGCAAAATTGGATGATTGTCCATGGATCTTTCTGTTCACTTATTGTCTCAAACGTATGGTTGTGAATGTTTTTCATGGCCATCCGTGCAAACTACTAGGCCTCAAAATTCTTCTCTTTTTCTCCTATTTTGTTTTTTCCCTTTTCTTTTAAAGGCAATAAAGCTTTGGATGCCTCCCAAGAAGAGCTTGTTTAAGGGTCTAAGCTTTTCCCTTGCCTTCAACTAAGCCGTTGGCATATTAGCAAAGCTATTAGTAACTTCCCTTTAATCGGTTCTCTAGCAATTTAATGTTTCAATCATGGATCATTCACCTTGAAAGCACTATTGGACCCAATCCACACTCTATTAGGCCTGTATGGAAACACCTGGATCACTTTGAATGGGTCTGACCACCTTGAGTGAAATTTACTAGGAAATAATTTCAATCTCGAATTAAATAAAACCATCAGCTTACCTTCCTAGAATTCCCTCGTGTGGATGAACTTGTCACATCATTTCTTCATTCGCATTCTATAGATCTAGGCATTCTCATAAGCATCCATGTGGATTTTTTCAAGTTTATTAAGTTGGAGAAGCCTCTTCTTGCACACGGCTTTGAGATCAAAGTGCAAATGCTTGATGGCACAAAAGGCCTTCTGCTGCAACTCCATAGGTAGGTGACACGACTTTTCAAACACCAATGAAAAAGGAGTACTTCTAATTAGCTTCTTGAAAGCTATTTGATAAGCCCATAAGGCATCATCTAGCTTCTTAGTCCGATCATTCCTTGATCTTACAACCGTCGTCTCTAGAATAGACTTGATCTCAAGGTTACGAATCGGGACTAGACAGGTATTTCCAAACCAACCTTATGATGCACTGCATACTTCTTAAACAGCGCCTCAAACATTTTTTCAATAAACTGAGTTCCTCCATCACTGTACAAAACACGGGGTACTCCATACCGACAAAGATCACCTTTTTGAAGAACCACACCACCACTCTAGCTTTGTTATGGTGAAGAGATTGGGATAGGCTTGATTATTGTTGTTATCCTCTTTCGAGTTTAATGGGCTAAGAATGTGTTGTGAAATGCGTTTGTGCCAGTAAGTGTTCCCCCATGCCACTTTTGTTTTAGGAAAAACAAAAAACCAAATGAGGGAAACAAAGGGGGGGAAAAGAGAAAAAGGGAATAAGATTTGAATGAAAGTGTTAACATGGTGAGTGAATATGATGTGCTATTAATTATCCTAACTCGTTTTCCTATGCCCATCTCAGGGTTTGCTCTTAAGCTTTTAGTTTCGTGTGATACAAAGATGTTTCTTTTAGTAGAAGTGTTTTTAATGCTATTTAGTCTATTGGCTTTAACTTCAAATTTCCCAAATCTATTTGTCCCTTATTCACCCTAACCTAAAACCCTATTGCACCCTATAACGAGCCCTCTAGATTGTCATTTGTATGTTGCATTCTAGTAGCAAAAGGATTCAGAACATAACCAAGCCCATGGTAAGGTTGCCACAATGGGAGGACGATTAAGAGAGACATTTCATTTCAAACATATGAGACGGAGTGCCCATATTTTTCTTATGTGAAAGGTTCTATAAGGCTAGTTCACCATTTGCTAGGGAAGATCTTGATGGGTGTGAGTTATCATATGGGTTGGCTAAATGTTGTAACTAGGCATGGCGATACTTGAAATAACTTTGAGTGGTTTTTCGAACTGCATCTTTGCAAATTGAATAGTCCTGTTATTGTGTGTTGTTGTCCCTGATTAACTAACCATCATTTGTTTTGCCTGAGAAGGTGGAAGATAGAGGTTTTCCTCACTATACAGTTCAATCATGTTTTTAGTCTTGCTTAGGGACAAACAAGAGATAAGGATGCGACAATTGATAAACATCTAATTTGCTATTTTTAGCCCTCAATTTCATAACTCTTCTTTGCACATTTTCTCGATTCCTTGAGGAGTATGATCGTATTTACTCTTCTTTGCTCATAATCATCTAATTTGGATTAATTTCCCTTTTTGTAGGTAGCTTAGTCCTAATTTGAGGGAATTTGTAATCAATGGCGTGGAGATGAGTAAAGAGTAGTATTTTGGCTAAGGACGAGGCCCGAGGAGCCCGCGGAGAAGTTAAAGCGCCAAGACATGAAGTTGGAAGCACCTATATGGGTAGCCGTGTAATGTGCACGGATGTGCAAAATTACTGTCTGTGGCTAAAAGGTTGAAGGGATGCACGGATCGCCTGCACTTTATGCTCCATCTTCATCAGTAAGGGGGTATGCTCAGAGTTCATTAGTAAGCACTTAGGGGCCATTAGGCCTAAAATCAGTGGGAGGGTACAACCACCTGTGGTGCTCATAGGCAAACTAAACATGATACTCCACGTTACACTGGCGGCGATTGAACTCGTCTTGCTTATGAAGGATCTTTGCATGCTTCTAGGAGCATTGCTGATTTATGTGATTGAGCCTCAGGTAGAGGTGAGTAAACTCATCGGCGAGGAACTATTGAAAAGGAACCTCCTGGGATCTAGATGTTCTAGCGTCAACATCCCCACTCAGGGGTTAGGCACTCCCTTACGTGGCCCCATTATCATCCCCACCTAGAGGCTGAGCCTCATCGACATCATCCTTATCACCCTCAGCATCAACAGAATCATCGTAACTCTAACTGGATTCGTCGGCGATGGTTGTCTTGGCGATGTTGGGTAAAGGAAAGAGGGTGCGAACATATCACCCCCACTTGACAACCCACCACCGTTAATATCTCCATGCTTACACAGGAAGTCAAGTTAAGGTGCCTGCCTTCATGCACAATGGGCATAAGACGAAAAAGATTCCCTAACCCCAAACCACTAGCTAGGGCAGTGACAATGCCATCAATAGCAATGACAGCGGTGTTACCCTTCCCTTACTCCTCGAAGTGAGAAATAATATGAAAATCGATGTTGATGTGAACCCTATTCAACGCAGCCCATAGGATAAACAAGTCCCTCGTGGTGGCATTCCTTGGCTATCAAATCGAGTAAAGATACTGTTTACCATGGGGCATTGGAAGTACCTGAGGGTAGGATTACAAATGTAGGTAGCCTTGTTAGATAGTTATAAATAACGAGGGGCATCACAAGTAATCTTTTTCCAAAATTCACACCTAGTATAGTTCTTATGGAAGAGTTTAGCCACTCCACTAACAGAAAGTTGAATTGATTCGCTAAAATGGGCCAAATTTATCTCATGTGTTAATTTAAAACAAATGTAACATGGTTCATCATTACAACTCCCCTTCTCATCTATGACAAAGGCACTAAAGAATTCCCAAACCAACTGCTCATACATGGGGAGTTACAAATTCACAAAAGCTTGCCAACCCAACTCATCAAATAGAGCATGCGTATCATCTTAAAAATGTAACTATTTCAACTTTCTAACATCGACATATTGTGGCTTAGAAATTTTTTTGCAAAGCTAAAGCATCATAAAGTTGACATTGGTCCTAATTGAGAAATGTAATGCCATGTTTATTCATAGCATGAGGAGTTCAAGATTTAGCACGGTTACCTTTTAGTGGAGAAGGTGGATGACTTGTAGAGATTGTAGTGGCATTGGTGTTGGTGGACTTGGAGTACTTCCTGGGAGTGGAAGAGGAAGAACTACCTTTGTTCTTTGGCGCCATGGCAATTAAGATGAGGCTTTAACTCAATTCAATCCAAAAATATTGAACTTCCCAAATCAATGATTCAAACTAGCAATTAAACTCAATAAGACACCAAATTGAACTAATAACCCATCCACTTCCCCATGCCCCTTTGTCACTGAAATCTGGTGGGTCTATGCTGGAAAAACACCCCCCAACCTCCGTTATCCCGTCTTGCTTCCTCAATTTATCTGACCTTTACTCTAAACCCCCAATTTCATCCCTCTCCATGCTTTTCCATCCCTTTTTTCAACGTAGATCCGTCGAATTCTGACAACAGAGGGGACTAGGGTTGTGAGTGGGTGCCAAAATTTGGGGAAAAGAAGCCTAGGGTTTTGAGTGGAGGGGCTAAGTGGGGTGAATTAATGGGGTGTTGACAAAGGGAAACAACTGTCGATGTAGGTAGTGCCGAGGTTATGGCAATCAAAGGTGGGCACGGCATAGTGGTGGCTAGAAGTGGGCTGTTTTCCTTGGTTCGAGTATGAGTGGTGAGAGTTGAGAGAATGGAAAGTGAGGGTAAAGGAAAGGCTGGTCTGGTTTTAAACCTAGATGCACATTCGTACATATGTGCACGGGTGCCCGTACGTCATTGGTCTGAGTTGAACGATCATTCAAAAATGCACGGTTAGCCATAGATCTTTCTGCTCACTTACTGTCTCAAATGCATGGTCGTGAACATTTTGCATGGCCATTCGTGCAAGTTGGTAGGCCTCAAAATTATTCTTTTTTTCTCCTTGTTTGCCTTTTTCTTTTTTTATGAAGGTGACAAAGGTTGGAATCTCTCCTAAGAAGCACTTATTTAAGGTTCTGAGCTTTGCCCTTTCCTTCAACTAAGTCATCGGTGCATTGACAAAGGTATTATTAACCTTCCCTTCAATCGGTTCTCCAGCAATCTAATGTTTTAATCGTTGACCATTCACCTTGAAAGTAGCGCTGGACTCACTTCACACTCTAGCAGCCCTGTATGGAAACACCTGGATCACTTTGAATAGGTCCGACCACCTTGAGGGAAGTCTACTAGGAAATAATTTCAATCTCAAATTAAGCAAGAGCAATAGCTCACCTTCCCGGAATTCCCTCGCATGGATGAACTTGTCATGCCATTTCTTCATTCGCTTTTTATAGATCCAGACATTCCTATAAGCATCCACATAGAATTTCTCAAGTTTATTAAGTTGGAGAAGCCTTGTCTCACCCACAACTTTGAGATGGAAGTTCAAATGCTTGATGTTACAAAAAGCCTTGTGCTACAAAGTCCTTGGGTAGGTGACACGACTTTGAGAACGCTAATAAAAAAGGAGTACTTCCAATTGGCATCTTGAAAGTCATTCAATAAACCCATAAGGCATCATCCATCTTCTGAGTCCAATCCTTGGTTGATCCTGCAACCGTCTTCTCTAGAATAGACTTGATCTCAAGGTTGTAAATCGTGACTTCACTACTAGTTTGCGGATAATAGCCTAATTAAACCTTGTGATGCAACCTATACTTCTTGAGCAGCTCGTCAAACTTCTTTTCAATAAATTGAGTTCCACTATCACTATTGAAAACACGCGGTACTCCACATTTACAAAAGATCACCTTTTTAAAGAACCACGCGAAGAACCGCACCACCACTCTAGCATCATTGGTGGGGCTAACAAGTGCCTCCACCTACTTGAAAACATAGTCGACAGTCACAAGGATGTATTTGTGGAGAAGAGGGGAATGACCCCATGAAGTCAATAACCCAGACATCGAAAACTTTCACTTCTAGGATATAATTGAGGGGCATTTCATTCTTTCTTGAGGCGTTTCCTGTCCTTTAGCATCCATCACATGCTTGGACATATCTGTTGATGTCTTTGAACAATGTTGGCCAAAAGAATCCCACTTGAACCACCTTGGCTGCATTCTCGGAAGTGCTAGTGTGTCCTTTATAAGGAGAATCACGGTGATGAGAGATCACACTTTGGACTTCGTCCTTAGAAAGACAATGTCAATAGACCACATCCTTGCATCGCTTAAAAGAAAAGGTTCCTCCTAAGGAGAAGACTTGAGATCCTAGAAGAACTTGTTCTTTTAGTGGTAGGTCAAATCAGGTGGCAAAACCCTGTAAGCCAAGTAATTAGTAATATCAGCAAACCAGGGGGTCAGACCACAAATGACTACAAGGAGATAATTATTAGGAAATGCATCATCAATGGGAAGATCGTGACTCTCAACCATGAGAGTAGAGAGATGATCAGCTACCACATTTTCGGCTCCTGCCTTATCCTTGATCTCAACGTCAAACTCTTATCAGAGAAGAATCCACCTGATGAGGTAAGGCCTAGTATCCTTCTTGTGTAGGAGATGGTTGACTACGAAATGGTTGGTCTACGCAACAACTTTAGAGCAGAGAAGTAAGGATGGAACTTTTCGATTGCATACACCACCGCAAGCAGCTCCTTCTCAGTCACGGTATAATTCTGCTGAGCCTCATTAAGTCCCTTATTAGCATAATAGATAACATGGGGCTTCTTGCCCTTCTAATACTGTACGAGATTTTCAAATTAAAACTAATAGCCACAGGTGTACAACTTATACCAGTAAAACTTCAGGGTCGTCTCCTCAGAGATGGGGATAAAACTAGGTCACTAAAAGACTATGCTAATTAGTCAAATATGACTTAAGCTAACTTAAATCAATAAAAAGAGAGTTAAGCTCAAAGTAGTTACATTATGAGATTCGACCACTGACATAATCTAAACAACACTAATAATATTGGATTACTAAAAGCCTACTCCCTTCACAAGAAATCGAATAAAACACAAACAAAATATGAACATTAACTAAGATTGAGAAGCTAGCCTATTACCTCCATGTCTTTAAAGTTTATTGCCCAAAAAGTGAAACAGAACAAAGCAATGAATAGTAATATAAGGTGAAGCAGAGAGCAGAAAAATGATTGGGTACCTCGGTGACTCAAACTCAATGTATGAAAGAAACTTTAGACCTAATGTGTGAGCTTAAGCAAAACTCAAGCAAAGAGACCTTGTAATCTAAGTGTCAGCTTGAATCAGACATAATAATGGAGTCACAAATAGAATCAGGAGATATGTAGGGGACAAAGGCAATGCCACCACCCAAGTTAGGAAGGAATCCACCCTCTAAACGCTAAAGGCTTACCCACCAAGCTTAGATTAAAGGAAACCACTCAATAAGCACTATAAACATATTGTTTAAAATGAGATTTGAGAGTGTTTTAAGTTAAACATGAAATTGAGCTTTGCATTCATCTAAGTGTGTCTACAACAAGTAGCCAAGGAGGCACTTATACATGTCCAATGTTGCTGTCGAGTAGGAGGGGGGTTTCTTACTAGATTGGAAACCTTTAATCTAGCTTAAACCAACCAGATTACAAAATAAGCTTAACTTAAGCCAATTACAAATGTGAGTCTCGTAAATACATGTCGTTCAACCTCAATCTTAGGCATGTTTAATTAACTCTAAGTAAGCCACTTACACATCGGACAGAGAGAAAATAGCTACTGCTATCGTCCACTTTTCTGCTAGCCAATCAGAATGCAAGTAGATCTTTCTTGCCATTGGCCAACTTATCTTCCAAAGCTACAAAAGGTGCCACAATTATGTTCTTGGTTATCCAAGGTGGCAAGCAAGTGAGTAGGTAGGTCACAAAAGCCTTCCCCTTAAGGAAAGATCATCATAAAGTCAAAACAATTTAATTAGGCCCAATCAACCCGATTTAGCAGAAAACTTGATCAAGTTAGTTCTTTGACCTATACTTGATCTAGAATTGATTTTAATGCATGGATGGATTCCTTGGGATGTTAATAAACACCCCAAATAGAAAAATCAGTTTGAATTAGGTTTAGAAAAGATAATCACCCAAAAACCCAAAATGGCTAAGCAAAGAGCCCAAACTGCAACTGTCAACTTCGTGAAGTTGTATCCGATGAAGACTGTGACTTGACCTGGATATCTCTACGTGTATTATGCCTCAAAATGTTGACTATCATCCTGAGCAAAAATATTAGCCCTAAATCAAGCTTTAGGTGGTGATCCCACCTAGTCTTCCGAGACGGGAAGAATAGAACCACTTCTGCATACCTTGTATCTTTGGACCAAAGTAGCAAAATGGTTAATACTTATGCCAAACCTGAGTGTTCCATGCAAAAGTAGACACCTCAAGGAGTCTAAAAAAGTAGGAATCGTCCATAGGTGCCTTAGGATTGCCAATAAAGAAGTTATCCAAAACCATGCTCAGTTTTGGATTTGTAAGGGAGAACAAAGCTTGAATCTGTGAGGCTTGAATTTGATTAACTTGATCTCCTCTAGCTTGGACTCAGTTTCGATTAAGAGATTCCTCTTTCCCTATCTCAACCTCCCCTTCTTGAAGATGATTTGCCCTCGAATCTGAAGGGTCTTCAAATTTATCCTCTGCATAAAGACTTAAGTCACTAATGTTGAGAATGTCTTAAACAACCATGTCTTCTAGGAGTTGTAGCTTATATGCATTGCCTTCGACCTTCTCAGTGATCTTGAATGGTCCATCCCCTCTGGGCATGAGCTTATTCTACATTCTAGATGGGAACCTTTCCTTCTTAAGGTGTAACCACACTAGATGTCCTGGATTGAACTCCAAGTGCTTCCTATGCTTGTTTGCTCTTGCTTTATATGTTGCATTGGTCTTCTCAATACGTCCCCTAACTTGGTTATGCAACCTTTTCATTTCTCTAGCCCTTGCCTCAATATCATGGCTCACTCTTGACTCCCTTGGGACAGGCAGTAAGTCAATGGGAGTGATAGGGTTAACTCCATATATAAACTCAAACAGTGAATGCAATGTAGCATAAGATGGAGTTTTGTTGCAAGCAAACTTAGTGTGGGTAGTTTCAAATCCCAATCTTTTAGCCTTTTACTAACCAAAATCCTATGTAAAGTGTTGAGAGTTTGATTAATTACCTTTGTTTTGCCATCAGTTTGAGGATGATAGGTTGTACTTCTAGATAAGAGCTTAGTGCTTAATAAATTCCGCAAACTCCTCCAAAAGTAGGATAAAAACTTTGAATCTTGATTAGAAACAATGGTGTTATACACACCATGGAGCCTCATAATCTCTTTGAAATAGATCTCAGCAATGTAGCTTGCATCATCAATTTTGTGGCATAGAACAAAGTGAGTCCAATTTTGAAAATCTTCCCACAACCACCATGATTGGATCCTTTCCCCTTTGAGTCATAGGGAGAGCCACAATGAAATCCATACCCACATCATACTAAGGCTTCAAACCTATGAGCAGTGGGATGTATAAACCTTGGTGGAACTGATTCTTGACTTTGTGGCAAATAGAGCAAGCTGGAATAACATTGTGCACGTCCCCTCCCATCTTAGGCTAATTGAAATGCTCTTTGAAAATGTCCATGGTCTTGTTTAGGCCAAAATGGATAGCTAGAGCATCTCCATGAGCCTCACAGACTAGGAAATCTCTCAAGGATCCTTTTGGAACACATAGCTTGTTGTTCTTAAGTAGGCATCCTTCTTGGAGGGTGTATGGACTGCCTTTGAGGTCTCCTTGTAAGACTCCCTTGAAATGTTGATCCTCCTTGTAAAGTTCCTAGATAGAGTGAAATCAAAGGACTTTAACCTCCAAAACAGAAAGCAAAGTATACCTTCTTACAAAGCATCCGCGACCACATTCTTCTTTTCACTCTTGTATTTGGGCTGACCATTAATGTATTCGAGTGCTTGATGGTTTGAATACAAGACAAAAGTCTAGGTTTGAGATAATGACCCCAATGAGTCATAGCCCTCCCAATAGCATATAACTCGTTATCATAGGTGCTGTAATTTGTAATAGTCAGGGTTCTTAATTCGGGGCTAACTATTTAGATTAATATTTTTATTAATGGTACTCTGTTTAATTGGCCATGTTAGACTATTGATTGTGTACTAATTAGATGTAACATTTACACGGAGTAATTTTATTAATTTCCCTGATTTGTTATGCAATTATGTGAAAATTACTAAGTTCGTTAAAATTAAGCCGAAGCGTAATTACATGAAACTAGCAAGTCGTGTGAGGACATTTGGGGTTGAGACTAAGTGAGATCAGATGATTCGGCACCGAACTCGGTTTAGTAGGCAGGATTAAACAACTTAAAACAAAAAAAATTAAAAATTAAAGAAAAATGAACAAAGGGGGCAAAGGCCTCCTTTTCTTCTTCGAGGAAAATAGGAAGCAAAAGGGGGGGTTTCTGCTTCGCCATCCCCCCTTGCAATACTAGCTACACCAATAGGGGGAAGGGAGAGAGAGAGAGAGGGAGGGAGATTCTGAGTGAAGGCAAGTCGGGAGGGAGACCGAGGCAATCAGGTGGCATGGCCCATTCATCGCCGACGAGCAAAAAGAGAACGACAGAGAGTGAAGGCCAGGAAGCGGGCTCGGGCAAAGCGTGAGAAATTGAGTAATGGGTCAATCCCTAACCCATGGCAACCCTAAGCACCGCCACCACCTCCACCAACGATGGTCTGGTAGGCTTGAAGGTCGGGAGAGCGGGAGGAAAGGGCATGCAAGCAGTAGCAGCAACGAGGCTCGGGGTAGCAATGAGGAGCAGGTTAGGAGGCCCGAAATTCGGCTTTAATCAGTTTTCCCTATTTGTTCTACTTGTTTTGCTTGTTTTGGTCTGTTGGCTCTGGGGTTAAGGCTCTTGAGTTAGTAAACTCAGTTTTGAGCCGAGCTTTGACATACAAAAATCACAATGATGGCGTGCTGATGTGATTATCAATTAAGTCGAATTGGTTGAGTTTTGGTTCTACTCTTTCATTTGAGTTTTAGTTGATTTGGGAAGTTGGTCATGGAATTCACTTAAGTAGCAGCTGTGATTTTATTTTAATTAGTTTTTGCTTGTTTAATGCCCTTAGTTCCTTTGATGTTTTGTGTGCTTCTAATATTACTCATTTCGCATTTCATGGTATTCAGATGATCTAATCCAAACTTTAGGGAATTTAGTCATTCATAGCTTAATTAGATGTATTTCTGGCTTGTGTTTAGGTTGATACAGATAATTCTGCCTATTTTGGGGGTGGTTTAATTTAGTTGATCATGATCTCACTCTCATCCTCATCCCTGTGGAAACGACCATCAAGTACTACGACGATAGTCGTATACTTACCGCATTTATTTTACACTCGAAATTACTTTTTAGTTGTGGGCCCCAGTGTGTCACCGTTAAGCTTGTTTTGGTGTTCTTTTATGCTTCTATTCATTGCAGGGACCTAATGTAAGGCTTTAAGCTTGAAAAATTGTCAGTTTTTAGGCGAAACTCTGTCTATTTTGCTCCAAGATTTAAGAAAACATTAACGTCCCTAACTCTAAGGGATAGGGGTGTTACACAATTGCATCTGAATCATTGAGTTTCTCACTGAAGTAGGCAATAAGCCTATTGGATTAAACTAGGATAGCCCCTATGCCAACCACACTTGCCTCACAATCAACCTCAGATAGATCTTTAAAGTTTAGAAGGGCCAAGACTGGTGCTTAGCACAGTCTCTATTTGACTTCTTCAAAGGATCTTTGGACAACCTTTGTCCACTTAAAAGCTCCCTTCTTTATGCACTCAGTGATGGATTCTATGTTTGAGTTGAAATCTTTAATGAATCTCTTGTAAAAAGAAGCTAAACCATGAAAGCTTATCACCTCCGTGACTATCTTGGGCTGGGGCCAAGTTTGGATGGCTTCCACCTTGCTTTGATATCCTTGGATCCCCTTGGCTAAAACCATATAGCCAAGGAAAATGAAATGTGAAATGAAAAACTCACACTTCTTTACCTTGGCATAGAGTTTTTGCCCCCAGAAGACCTCAAAAACTTATCTTAAATGCTCCTTAAGATGTCTCTCATTTCGATTGTAAACTAAAATATCATCAAAGTATACCACAATAAAGTGACCAATGAAAGGTTTAAGCACTTCATTCATCAATATCATAAAAGTACTATGGGCATTAGACAAACCAAATGGCATTAAAACCATTCATATAACTGTTGCTTTATTTTAAAGGTTATTTTCCACTTCTCAAATCAATTCTGAAAAACACCTTAACACCATGTAATTCATCAAGCATGTCATTAAGCCTAGAAATAGGGTACCTATACTTAATTGTGATATTGTTAATGGCATGACTATCTACACACATTCTCATAGTTCCATCCTTCTAAGGGACAAGCAAGGATGGAATAGAACAAGGGCTCATACTTTCCCTAATATATCTTGTATCGATAAGCTCTTGAAATTTTCTTTGGAGCTCCGTAGTTTCTGTGGGATTACACCTGTAGGTTGGTTGATTAGGTAGTGAAGCCCCTGGGAGTAGGTCAATGTCATGCTCAATGCCTCTAACTAGAGGTAATCCTAAGGATAAATCACTAGCAAGGACATGCCCAAACTCTTATATAAGAGGTTAAGCTAAAGGATGCAAGGGTGTCTCTTTCTCTCCTTTTTCCAACACAAGTAAGGCATAAACTGTTTCATCATTGCTTATGGAGCTCTCAACCTATGTCTCACTCAAAAGTAAGGCTTTCTCACTTGTGTTTCCCTCCCTATTTTTCTTAATACTATGTTGGACTTGACTAGGAGGTATAAGAGCTAAAGAATAGCTACAACCTTTAACTTTAAAAGAGTAGGTGTTGGTCTTTCCATGATAAATAACACTTTTAACAAACTTCCATGTCTTACCAAGGAACATATGATAAGCATCCATGGGTAAAACATCACAAAGTACCTCATCTTTAAAGTTACTAGTGGAATAAGCAATTATAGCATGTTTGGTCACATGCACTTTGTTTCCCTTTTTAAGCCATTGGAGTGAATATGGTTGAGGGTGTTGGACAGTAGGTAGCTTAAATTTATTAATTAAATGTGTTGAGGCAACACTAGTACAACTGCCCTTATCAACAATTAAGCTAAATACCTTACCTCGGATGGCAACACTGTGAGTGAAAAATATACTCCCTTTGGCTTTCCTTCCTGGAACCCTCTATGGCATGGAGAATACTTTGGAGAATGAAGAGTCCCCCCACATTAGGAGCTATGATAGTGGCATCCTCCTCTAATTTATCATCTTCTTTACTTGATTCCAAGGCAATTTGATCAATTTCCTTAATCTTCTTGATGGCAAGTGCTCTTCTGTTTGGATAGTCAGCTTGGAAGTGCCCATAGCCTTGGCATTTAAAGCATCTTTTTCCATAAAGCTACTTAGGGAACTCTTTGATAATGCCCTTGCCTTTATCCTCGTTTTTGTCCTCCTTAGGAACATTCTCGGCATAGGACAAGAAAATGATTTGGCTTAGGTACTTAGTCATGAATAAGGACTGGAGAAAGGCCTCATGTTCTTGGAATGTTTTTTAACTTTGATGGCTAGTTTACACATGTACTCAAAGGTCTAGTAAGGTTATAACTCAACCTTTCCAGTAGTGTTAGAATCAAGGCCCCTTAGGAACCTAGCGATGGTGTGTTCTGGTTCTTCCTCCAAGGCACTCCTGATCTAGAGTTGTTCAATCTCTCTGATGTATACCTCTATAGTCATACGCCCTGGCTTAGGGAGGTGACCTTTCGATATAGATCATGTTTATAACTATCAAGGAGAAGCTATTTTTGCATTAGTTTCTTGAGTTTGGACCAAGTTCTGATCCAAAACTTGCCCTCTTTATTTCTTTGTCTCTTGGTGCTTTTATACCAGAGAGAAGCATACTTCTTGAGTTTAAGGACAACAATCTTAAAGGATTTCTCCAAAGAATACTCTTTGATCTCAAAGAATCTTTCCAAGGATTAAACCCACTCAAGATAGAGATCTGGGTTCACATTTCTTTCAAACTTAGGAGGGTCAAATTCCATGTCCCTGAAGTCATCAAGGGGCCGCCTAGGAGGTTTGCTTCTCCTCCTTAGAGACTCATCATTTTGGGAAAGGGGAGTTTCTCCTTTGAGAGCCACAGTTTCTTCTCCTCCCTCCTCCAGGATCATCCCTTAAGCTAGCCAAGTCTTCCATTGATCTAGTGGCTATAATGGCAATGTCAGTCGATAGTTGTTGGAGGTTTTGTTGGAGTTGGTATATGGGATTTCCCCTTCCTAACTTAAGCTTGTTCTAGACTAAGTCCTCTAGGAATTCTTAGTGGGGGAGTGTTGCTTTCTTCCTCCCCAGACATGGATAATTACTAGGGATTATTTTATGGTGCTTGGTCATTTTGTAGCTGGCTTTGTGTTCTAGGTTGAGTAGAGTTCTTTGTAGCTTACAAAACATGGAATTGGAATAGAATCAGATTGCAAACCAATGAGACAATAAGCAATACACTCACTCGGTTTTATACTCTGATTCCAGTTTGATACGTGAGCTTAAGCAAAACTAAGCGAAGTGGCCTTGCAATCTAAGTGTGAGCTTGAATCAGGTACAACAATGGAGTCATGAATAGAAGTAGGGGATATGTAGGGGATAAAGGCAATGCCATCACCCAAGCTAGAAGGAATCCACTGTCTAAACTCTAAAGGCTTAGCTGCAAAGCTTAGATTAAACGAAACCACTCACTAAGCAACCTAAAAAGATTAATAAGGCCTAATCAACTCGGCTTATATTCCTGGTCATCCAAGGTGCCATGGAAGCAAGTAGGCAGGTCAGAAAAACCTTCCCCTTAGGGAAAGATCATTGTAAAAGCAAAATAGTTTAATTAGGCCTAATCAACCCAGTTTAGTATAACATTTGCTCAAGTTGGTTCTCCAACCTACCTGATTTAGAGCTGATTTTAATTCATGGATGGGTTCTTTAGGATGTTAATAAACACCCTAAATAGAAAAATCATTCCTAAATCAGGTTTAGGGAAGAGAATCAATAAAGGCTCAAAATGGGTCAGAAAACAGCCCACACTACACAGTCAACTTAGTGAAGTTGTATCCCCATAAAGAATGTGACTTTACCTGGATATCTCTACATAGATTAGTGGCTTAGGATGTTGGCTGTCATCATGAGAAAAAATATTAGCCATAAATTAGGTTTTAGATGGTGATCCCCCCTAGACTTCCAAGACGGGTAGAATAGAACCACTTCTGCATATCTTGTATGTTTGGACCAATGTAGCAAAATTCCTAATATTTAGGCCAAAATTGAGTGTTCCATGTAAACATAGACACCTTAGGGAGCCCAAAAAAGCAAGACTCATCCATGGGATGCCTTAGGATCACCCATTAACATGTTTTCCAAAACCATGCTCAGTTTTGGACTTATGAGGGAGAACAAAGCTTGAATCTCTAAGGCTTGAATTTGATTGCCATGATCTCCTCTAGCTTGGACTTGGTTTGGATTAAGGGAGCCTCTTTCCCTACATCAAGACTAACCAAGCTAATTGAAGAGGGGGTGGGAGGAAAAGAAGCTGCGAAATAGGGAAGCCATAGTTTCCTAGGTAAAGCTTAGTCAAGCCTTTATTAATGACGGCAATAGGGATTGAAACCAAGCGCAAATTAAACCCAAATTAAATGCACCTAAAAAAAACTAAAGTAGAGTTAGCAACAAAAAAGAGAGCTAGGGAAAGAAAGGCCTTGTACTAAGCTTTTTAGCTTTAAAAGCTTGGCCTAGATTCCTTTCCTAGCCTCCATTGTTGACAACTTAAACACAAGAAAGAGGTAGTAAAGACAACAATCACAAAAAGTAGGGAAGAAGAACAAAAATGAGGATAGTAAAATAGAATAAGAATAGGAGAAGGAATTCAAGAAATCGAGGCATGAAGACAATCAAAATCAAACCCAAATCACTGATGAACAACCCCTAAAACTTCAACGGAACAAGAAAATTATCATCCAAATTGCATAATTAATAAACCTAACACATTGAACCGAGAAAACCAGAGCATGCAGAAGAAGAAATAGAATCCCAAATAAGTAGTAACAAAATTGAAACGAAGGAGCTTAAATAGAAGAAAATGGAAATCATAGAGCAAAATCCATATTCAGATTCAACTAACAATTGGAAATTAACTCCCAAAATCAAATGAATTTCTAAGCAAGTATCACAGCCTTCAACCCAAAATTGACAGAATTGAAAAATTCATTACAAGTAATTTAAGCGATGAAAATTAGATCGAAAACTCAAAGAAACTGAGGGAAATGAAATTCCAAAATAATACCCTAAATTACTACCCTAAATTACTTTAGACTAAAGTTGAAACTGAAACCTAAAGACCTACTTATGAAATTAAATCTACCTAAAGCCTAGCCTTCCTATTGCTACTGATGCTTACTTTTATATGTGCCTCATGGTCGATTCCTTTATCAATTTGCGCCGTCCAATTTGATGATGATGGATGGTGGAGGACCCGGTTAGGCAGTTGATCATGAGTGATGATTCGGTGCTGTAGGTGTACGAAGATGGTGCAGATGACCGATATGATGGTGTTGTAATAGTGTGGTGAGTGCTAATGATGATGAAGGGGGTGATGAAGATGTTGAATATGGTGGTGACGTGCATGTGGTGCAGGAAAGTCAAAAAAAGGGGAAGGGAGGGTTTGGGTGTTCTAATTAAAAGGGAAAAGAGAGAAAAATAACAGGAAGAGGGCTACATGCTCACGTGAGGGGTGGAGGGGGGGTTTATTTTCCTTTATTTTTTGCTTTTGTTTGGTGTTAGGTAGTGACTGAAAATGGGCCAAGGCTTGGGTTATTGAACGACCTAACCCAAATTCTTCGTTTCACCATTTTTCTTTATCTTTGTTTCACATTTTCTAATTTTTCTCAAGACCTACAAAATAAAATAAATTCAAATAAAAATCTAAAAATCATAATTATTAGGTGCTAAATTTGGTGCAAAAATACTGCAAAAGTATCATAATTGTAGTGCAAACAAATGCTCCTACACCTAGATTTTGCTCGTCCTCAAGTAAAAAAAATTAACCAACCTAAAAAGAAATCAAAAATAAGGAAAAAAAATCTTAACACACTTTTGTAAGAATCATAGTTGTATGTAGCGTATGCATCAAGCCTTTTAAACCCCTCACTTCCCCAAGTGGACAAGGGAGGTCTTGTGAGGTTTTTCAAGCGAAATATCCGTAAAATCTTTTAAAACAAAGGAAAATCTTTTCGGCTTTTTCAAAACAGAAACAGATATACAAGTCATGGAGAGATTATGTACACAACATAGGCATTGTATCACCCTAGTAGCGAAGTCGCCAAATGATATACAAGTAGAATATACAATCAAAAGATATCTAGTCATAAGATGCATTTCAACCTACACACATAATATGCAATGATATGTACACCTTTGTGTATGTAAAAATATGTATCAATCCTTATGAATCAAGTTGCTGACATTGATGTGATTCCTCTCTCCTTTTCTAACTGACTTCTTTGATCTGTTTTTTCACCTTTTTTTCATTTTCAGGACTAAGAACGCACACACTCTAAACCACTTTCAGGCCTTCCCTAAAAAGGAATTTTATTAGATTGTGCAAAGCACTTAGTTCATTGCACAAATAGATGTATAATCAAGTAAAATAACACATATTTAAGACAATCAAAGATCTAAGATAAAGATAGTGGCTTTGACCACTAGTGCCTAAGTTTTTATTCCAATTTTTAGATTTTTTCTTCTTTGTTTCTTCTTTTCTTAATTTATTCGAGAGCTCAGAAGGCAACTTTGTAAACAACAAGTTCACATGCTAACTTAACAATAAGATTCAAAAAATTGATGGTAAGTGAGTAAGGTAGGCACAAAATCACACATATGAGATGGGGTTATTATGAAAATTGGATATACATCCTCAACTAGACATCTCATCAAGCAACCTCTATTTACATATAACTCAATAACCTAGCAACATGGGATCGTAATAACCTAAGAAAGAACACAATACCCAATGAAAAATAAAAATCGTTTTGAATTTTTCAAAAAATTTAAAAAATTTATACAAGTGGGCACCTCACTCCCACACCAAAACTTCACGATGTTCTCATTATAGGCATTAAGGTACTAAAAAGCAATTGCATGAGCAAAATGACTACAAAACCAACACAATCCACAAGTATAGACAAACCCATGACACCACCAAATAAAATGCAAAACCAAAGAAAATACTGACAAATATTTACAAAACAAAACACACCACCTATAAATATAGATAAAACAAAACACAAAAATCAAACAAGAGGGATCATAGCTAACTTGGCCTAACAAATCCCAAATGTCACTTCAACGTTAATCACTTGCCTAATCATAATCCTAAATATCCATAACTATGTCCAAAAGAAAGAAAGAAAGGAAAAGAAAATGGGAAACATGGAAGAGGGTGGAACGATCACACCAGATTAAATACTAATGGTACCCAAACTAATGCCTCACTCAAATGATGTCAAGGGCATCAATCGAGCATCAGCAACTCCATTTCAACTGAAAAGTTGCTACTTATATCAACACTCACTAAGGCTCATAAAAATTATCAAATAATCAGGTACAATCCTTACAAAAATGAAATAGTAAAAACTGAGAGGTGTACCCTAAATATAGCACATAAGTGAAATGCAACTCAATGCTCTCTTGATCTTATAAAAGCTCTAGCCCAATCAAATGAGAGATGTATATATCCAAAATCAGATGGACAAGTCAATGGTCCAACAAATATGTAACTACATAAGTGCATAGACCATCTAGAGTGGTCTAAATCTCCTAAATGAAGTCCAACATCTCTAAAAAGGGAGGGGCGATGGCCAAGGCAAAGCTAATCAATTTAAATGTGAAAATCAGTGCTCGTATGATGGCCTAAAGCCAAGTCCTCCACCTCAATGTGATCCTCAAGTTCATATGTCAATACCATTAAGAGTCTAATCTAAACAATGATTACAAGACGCAAAAATCTCAACCTTTACAAAAATAGACTTAGGAGAGTCTAAAGAAGGTCAAAATAGGGAGGGAAGAAGGCGGTGAATGGGAGGAGTGGAAGCTAAGTCAATGGAAGACTCAACATGAATGCCATTAACAAGCTCCACAGGATGTGTAACCTCACTAAATTCCACACATAAAGCTCTTCAAGTGAATGCTCCTTAGAACAGGTATCATCTAACTCAACACATATGTGACACTCATCATCATGGCTAGCATCAATCTCAAATCTATCTCCCTCCTTTGGTTCTCCTAAGGGAGCCAAAGAGACGAATCATTAATAATCACACCATCCTCAGGGGTGTCACTAGCTGAGCTAAACTCTAGGGAGGGTGTAACTAATAATGGAGATGGGGGACCACTCAGTTCCCTACAGTCATCCAAATGTGTATCATTATGAAAATCATACCCCAATAGAATCGTTGCCTCACTCTAATGTCAAGGTATTCATAAGACCTGACGTCAGGTGTAGGAGAGCCTAAACTAGGATCAGTTTTGAGTAAATTATGCAAGTAAAGCTCCCTATTAAAAATGGCAAATGCCTCTAATCTTGTCATCTACCAAGTAGTTGATAAGAATCAACATCATAAAAAAGGAATAACAATAATAACAGGAAATAGGAGCACATGGAGTATGAGGGCACATATACGATATACTCCAAACTGACTCTCATCCAAAGGTGTAGCATGCATCACATAAGGGTGGAGAATGGGTTAACTAAAGACCCCTCTAACATTGTCACAATCCCAAGTATCATGGGCCAAATATTTAAAGAAATTCCAAGTTTCATACGAAGTCTAGTAAACAAACATCCTAAAACCCTAGGGTACATAGCCTCAACTTGGCTCCGATATTCACCATTAAGTAGACCTGGCAAATAGGTCATTCGGTTCGAGTATGGATCGAGTCAAGTTCAGGTTGGGTCATGTTCGGGTTAAATGACATTTCGGGTCGTTTCGGTTTGGGTAGGGTATGGTTCGATTCGGGTCGATTTCGGGTCAACCAATTTTTTGTCAAATACGCTCGTCATGCCAAAACAAGCAACTTTGTGGAAAATTTTGGGTCGAGTATGATTCGGTTCGGGTCAATTTAGGTTTCGGATCCACTTTCGGGTGAGCACATTTCGGGTGTCGGGTCGGGTATGGGTCCGAGTCGTTCGGTTCGGGTTTCGGGTCTCGAGTCAGTTTTGCCAGGTCTACCATTAAGGCCCCCAAACATAATTTGACAAGTTTCCCATTTCTCAAAATATCAATCAATAAATTGAGCACGAAGACATTCAATCTACTCAATTGTCACTAAAATACTTCATGCTCATATTGAAGGAAACAAAAAATTGACATATTTTTAAAATCTTCAAAATTTTCAGTTTTTAGGGATTTTCTAATTATTTTTCAATTTTTTTCATTTTTCTACTTTTTTTTTTGGATTTTTTAAGGAAAAGAAAAACAAGCATAATGAACTAAGTCACTAACAACAAAGAAATAAACAAAGCAAAATCAAAATATACACAACCAATATCAAATAAAAGAAAAATGTGACCTAATCTCGTATTGCCATCCCCAACAATGGCGTCAAAAACTTATGCAAGATTTTCAACGTAAAACTAATAGCCACAAGCATACAGCTTATCGCTATGGCACATGAGGGTCATCTCCTTAGGGATGGGAATAAAATTCAGTCACTAAAAGACTAAGCTACTTAATCGAATATGACTTAAGCTAATTTAAATAAATGAAAGGAGACTTAAGCTCAAATTGATTGCATTGTGAGAATTCATCCACTAACATGATTTGAACAAATAAACTAAAAGAAAACAAACAAAACTACATTATTGGATTACCAAACAAAAAATCACCTACTGCCTTCGCAAGAAATCAAATAAAACATAAACAAAATATGAAGATTAACTAGGGATAGAGAATCTAGCCTATTACCTCCATGTCTTCCAAGTTTATTGTCCAAAAAGTGAAACAGAAGAAAGAGATGTGCTAGTAATATAAGGTGAAACAGTAAGGAGAAAAATGATTGAGCACCTCATTGACCGGACTCAACATACACCCAAAAACTTCAGAGCTAACCAAGCTAATTGAAAAGGGGACGGGGGATAAAGAGGATGCAAAAGAGGGAAGCCATGACTTCCTGGCTAAAGCTCAGTTAAGCCTCCATCAATGCTGGCAACAGGGATTGACATCAAGTAAAAATTAAACCTATATTAAATGCACCTAGAAAAAACAAAAACAGAGTTAGAAAGAGAAATGGAAGTCAAGGAAAGAAGGGCCTTGTACTCAGCTTCTCAGCTTTAAAGCTTGGCCGAATTTCCATTCTTGACAACTTGTACACAAGAAAGAGGCAGTAAAGACAATAATCACAAAAAGCAAGGAAAAAGAATGAAAATGAGGACAAAAAAATAGAACAGGAGTAGGGGAAGGACATCCAGAAATCAAGGTAAGAAGACAATTAAAATCAAACCCAAATCGCTGTGAATAACCCCTCTATAACACCGCTACCCCCTAGGGCTAGTGATGTTAACAATTTCTTAGATTCTGGATCGAAATGGGCAAATTTTTGTCTAAAAATGGGCTATATCCCAGGCTTAAAACCTTACATTGAATCCCTGCAATAAATAAAAGCATAAAAGACATGTCCACAAGCTCAACGACTACATGCTAAAGATCACAAATTTACGGGTCACAGGCTCGGAGTACACCAAATATGAAGTTCAATAATAAAGAATGGAACAAGAGATACAACTCAATGAATCACACATCCAGAGCGTTAGGGTTTACATCCTAAGAGCAACAAACTTTTACTAAAACAATGAATAACTAGTCACATGGTTGGCTCATACAGCCATTCAGAGCGACTATTATTCAATATGCATTATATGAAGTTTAGCAATTAACTTACATATGCTCAAGAACTTAATGATACATCACAATACATTACTAACTCATATACCCACGTACAAAATATATAATCTCTTTTTCCAGAGCAAGAAAGGAAACTCCACTTCGACTTAGGTGATCTGACTTCTACCAGTCATCTCAAGAACCTGGGGAAAAGGGGGAATAGAGAGGGGATGAGCTACCACACGCTCGATGAATGATTCTAAACCCCAAGAAAATAAAACAGTCGCACATAATACATTAGGTAGTATTCACACACAATTTGATATATAATATGATATAATGATCATGTAGGCTCTCCCATATTCGTTATTACCTCGATAACCTTCCAAACTCGATGGTATTCCTACACTCCTTTTATTTCACGCACGAGAGTACCCAACTGGTCTAAACTATGTCTCTTGTAGCTTAGTAGCGACAATCACTTGCTTAACATCATATGGTAGGCATATAAGACTCAAAAGTAAACTAACTCACGCACAAATTCAGATATTAGGAGTAATAGAGAACTTAGTTCACACATAAATATGTATCATCAAGGAGTTCAATTAAAATCACCAAGTGGGATTCTTTTTAGTAAGAAATTGGGATTAATGCAAAAGGGACAAGGACCATCGCTTAAACCAAGGAAAGTCTTCATAAAGCAATCGTTATTCACTAGCAAATGATTTAGAATTCAATAAAAGCTCTTCTTAAGAGCACATGCGCTTTTCCAAATCTTAGCACTAGTATGGTCTTTGAATGAGGAGTTTGCATCACACAATAAGTACAAAATCATTTCATGAGGCATCAGATTCTCATGTTTGTGCTATTCAGGGGAGATCTACACTCGCGCTTCATATTATCCCCGAGAACTCTTATAATCAGTATACCATTTCCCTTGTCATGGTCTTCTACGGTTCCCACTTCTGGGTCTACTCCGTAGAAGTTAGGGTTCCTGCATATCGGGTCCACTCCCTAAACATTTGTCTAAACATTTAGCACCATTTTCCTAGCCCAAAACATTTCAGATGCTTCCCACTTTAAATATACTTACATCAAAACTCTCATTTTATCACAAACAATTGCATTTTCATTCTCATCAGGCCAAAGTGCATTAATGAACTCAAGTTGACTTTTGAAAGCATAAAACCACTTATTTGGCAAAGTATGCATATAAACGAGTTAACAACCATATGACCATTCACTTATCATGTGACATTAAAACTTGTTTTAGAAGTTAGTAGATACAATCATGTATAAACACCTCGATTTTTCAATGTTTCAGATGCAAAATAGTTCATACATTACGCAAGACTCAATATGGTCACATGAAGCATCAAATAAGCTATGAAAGAGCTTGTACTATCTAATTACGACTCACTCTTATCAAACAAATGGCCTAACAGTCACTATTAATGACAGATCTCAGAACGCTTGCCACATCAAAGCAAATCACTTGTACACTTATAAACACAGGCCTTTAAGCATATCACAAGCATATCTATTTGTAATTCAGAATGTTTTCTTACTCATATGCTCACTTAAATAGCTAGAAGCAATCAAACGATCTTTAAAACTCGAATTAATTATTAAAAATTGTCCATGTTACATGTATTTCAGCAATTAAGACATGGACGTAATTGATGAGTAATCAGGATTTGCCTAAGTACCTCGAGCTAGCTAGGTATGAGGCATGCAATTCTCTTATGAGCCTTTTAGTTTTATTCTAAATTCACACAGTTAACATACAATAGTTTCATCATAATAGAGGGCTAAAAGCCAAAAGTTATCGCAAGCTGTTTTCAGTTTAACAGAATCTGCACAGTTTCACACCTATGTACACAATTCGCAATGTTACTAATTAATTGATAACCCGGGCTCCCTCCTCATGTCACCTCCCACAAAATCTTTAAAATCCAACTCAATATTTCAACCTCAAACCTCACTAAGTAACCAATTTCAGTCTCGATTGATATCGTAATCGACCAAACCGATTAGCTAAGCAACCCAACTCTTACTAAATTGACATGCAAACCCATTATAAGTTAGAATATGCTCAACAACTGCATAAACTGATCTACAACCCTCATTACCATGCATTCACATTTGATCCAAACTGAATCATGCAATCTTGATAGTTGAATGCTACTCAGTAATTTAGTACAATGGGGATTTAAAACGTGCAAAATTACTATTAATTTTTTTTAGGAAATTGAGAACACCCACCTCGTTCCAAGCTTGAGGAGCCGATTAATGGGTTGAATGAACGATTTCTAGTGTGGATTGAACATAGTTCCCTTCCCCTGGCTACTTGTCACGATTCGCCCCTACCGAGAGCTGCTGCTGCCCATCCTCCTTCGTCCTCCCTCTTTCTCTCGACCTTGCCCAATCGTCGGAACCGAGCCCAACTGCTGACAGTAGCAGTCGCGGTCGCGGTGTATAGGTCACGGTGGTGGCGGCGCACGGGGTTTCAAACCCTAGTTCTCAGACCCTGCCTCATAGGACACTTGGCGCGAGCCCACCAACAGTGATGCCTCGAACTAGGGCCGCCGTCGAGTCTCGCCACTGCCATCGCCGCCTGGCCGTCCGCTCTCTCACTCTCTCTCTTCCTCTCTCCTCGAGTTGGGTCGCGGGGGCTGAGAAGGAGAACCCCCCCAATTCTACTTCTCCCTTTTATGAAAGGAAAGGGCCTTTAGCCCTTTTGTTTGGGTAGTCTAACACTAGTTTAATCGATCTCTTAGCCCAAAAATATGTTTGTTAATTCTAATACTCATCTAATATTTAGACCTAGCAAAACTAACCCGAGACCCGAGACCCGAACCGAACGACCCGGATCCATACCCGAACTGACACCCGAAATGGAATAAACCGCTTTGGACCTGAACACCCGAAGTAAACTGATCCATAACCGAAAGAAATTCGAATTGTAGCTTGAGCCGAAATGACCTGAGTCAATTCAAACCCGAACCGAAGTGACCCGAACCGATGTGACCCAAAAGTGGACAGCCCAAACCCAACCCGAACCATACCTGTTTTAAAACCGATCCGATTCCTAACCGACTCAATTTTACCCGAATTAAACCCGAACTAAAATATACCCAATCCAAATATAAGTCAGACGCACATTTAGCACAGGACAATGCATGGGACCTATTGGTTTACATGAGAGAAATATTCAAGCAAAAATGAATATACTCCAAATTACAATCAAACTGACCTCATCAGTCATGGACCTCCACTTTTCTCCAGCATCCTTTGTAAGTTGTGGAGCAAATGAATAAATTAAAGTCAGCAAAATTTATTGGAATCATCAATTGTCAATGACATAGAACAAAGGGGGAGAAAAGGCAACTCCTTAACACCCTTGGAATCAGGATGCTCCTCCTTGTAAGTCTTCCTGAAGTCCTCCCTACAAGCATCAAAACCACATGTCATGAGCCCAAATAGCAGAATTACTATTATAATGATATATACTTGAAATGGTTAGGACAGTTACAAGAAGAGGAAGTAGGCAATTTGAGGGCACTTTGGCATGTTAGGATCCTTCACTTTGGTCAGTTTCCTCTTCTTAGACTTTGGCTCAGAGGCTCCTGATGAAACTGATTTCTTCCTGTAATTAAACCCAGAAATACACTACATTTGAGTCGCAACCACATCAAACAAAGCAGTTTGCTTTATCAATTTTATACAAAGATGGAAGCTAATTTGAAATCTGACCTCTCAGTTGGCTTCTTCTTCACTTCAGTTGGTTTCTCCACCACCTGAGCTTCTGATATCCAGAAAAACCATCCAAACATTCATATTACAATTCCTAACACAATGTAATGAGCCAATACAGGTTTTGAATGATAAGGAAGTGTAAAATCATTAAAGAGTGAGGCACAATACCGAGGCTCATCTTGATCTTTGCTTCAAGCCTTCAGCTATGCATGTCAATTAGAGCCACAGGCACACTGTTCTTGCATTCATCACTGCCAATTTCAAATTTGACAAATAACATTATAAAGGCATAAAAGGATGACTCCATAAATCTATTCAGCAACCTCCAAATACTATCGCCAAAAACATATAAATTACCACCCAAATTTCATGTTAGTTAAAAAAGAGAGATTGACAAGCTTAAATGAAAAAACAACCAACTGAGGCCCAAACTAACTATGTCCATTTGACATCAAATCTTCCCCCTATACAATGCCCAAATACAACGAAATCAGTTGATAAATTCAAGCGCAAACTGATTCCAATGATCCACAACACTCAATACAGATCGATTTACAACCAAATCACCAAAATAAGACCACAATCACCAAATTGAAGCAATAATTCCACAATTTCACCTTGATCTCAACACGAAACCCCCACAAAAACACAAGCCAGATCCGCATGAATGTACAACAAGACCAGCCAAATACAACAACATCAATTGATAGATTCAAACGCTGACTTATTTCAACGATATAAAACCCAATCACTTATCGATTTACAACCAAAACAAGACCAAAATCACTAAATCGAAGCAATATTCCCCAATTTCACCTCAATTTCAACCACAGAAACCCTACAAAAACATCAAATCCACATAAAATCCACACCATTCTTAGCTGGAACAAAACCGTAGTTCCAGCATCCGAATCAACAGCAACAAACTTAGTAGAGAGAGAGAGAGAGAGAGAGAGAGAGAGAGAGAGAGAGAGAGAGAGAGGTTGAAGATTACCAGCGAGCAAAAGCACTGCCATCCCTGGCACGCTTGAGGTTGACAGAATCAGCCTCCACTCTCTTCCTGGGCTTAGGCAGGTTGGTGCTCGAGGATCCTCCAGCTATTTCTCAGAGATTAGTATCTCAAAAACAATCAAAAGATCGACACTCAAAAGGAAGTAGAGAGATTAGGATTAGGGTTTATGAGTGAGATCGTAAATTGGTGACTGAAGAGTTGGGAAGCTAGGAAGTCTCATATAAATTGGGGGAAACAAATTTGGAATTTGGAGGGAACTCCGCTAAAAAATAGCTTGCGTGCAAAAATTTGAAGAAACTCTAAAATTTTATTTCTCATAAATTTGGTGCGCAATGATACCGCGCTAGGGCTCGCAAAAATCTATCCGATCCGATTACTCGAATTTGTCCGACCCGAAAAAACCAGGTACGGTCACCAAATTTATGTCCGAATTTTAAATTCGAACAATTGGTCATGTCCAAATTTAAATTCGGGTCGGGTTTGGGTTTGGACATTCGGGTTTGGACAAATTCGGACAATCGGACAATTGGGCTCGAAAATCGGACAACTACGTTTAGGAGGAAAAAAGAAAAATGACTTAAGACTTAAGAGGGAAATTTTACAAATGAAATCAAAGACAATTTAAGAGAAAAAATAAAATAGTTGTTAGTTTTAAATTTTTAATTTGATAGATATGTAATAAAAATATAAGAGATATAATATTTGGTCAAAATATAAATTAAGAACGGACAAGCACAATTGATAAATTATTAAACTTATTAGGATCTAACAACATCATTTTACTATTTAATTCACTTAATAACTGAATGCATCTTAGGATTATAAAGTTATGATATCATTCTGTGACTACCATCATTCCTTCAAAAATACTGCATTAGTGCATTACTGATTTACAATCTTAAATTATCTTCATAACATGTTTAAATTTTAATTCTACATAATCATATTCAAGAATATATGTTTGCATATGATCTCATAGTAAAGTGCCTCATTTGAATTTTAGATAACTGAATTCCAAGTCTTGAGTTTCGATAACCAATATTCACAATTACATAAATGTAATGATAATTAACATATATAGACATTTGATCTCACAAAGACAATCAATCTTGGTCTGGGATCACTTAAAGTGTTATCAAAAGAACATTGAATCAATTATTGAAAATACTGACTTGAACCAACCGGTTTCTATTTACCAACTCAAATATGACAATTGATAAACGTCAAGTTATGAACCAACACCGGTACCAAAACAAAACTTTTATTATTTTCTTTCTTTTATTGGTCATTTTTAAAGGTATATATATTTTGAAGTTGAGCCTTGGAAATGAGATAATTCACTCACGAATTATGATTGGCGCTAAGTTGGTTCACTAGTTTTGTCATAACATGACCTCAATTGAGATACTTGAAATAATGAAACATTAGTACACCACTTAACAGCCCGCAATTCTTTAGATAATTGCACGTCGGTCGCCAAATAACTGCATAAGAAATTAAGAATATAAGATATAGGAACTAGGGTCATGGATGGGTTGTACTTGAGTACTTATAACTTACTAACATTCATAGTAAATGTATAACTATAGCTAAGCCCATAAAAAATTTCAATTATAAAAGTTCCTTTTAATTTTACTTAAGCTTTAAAACTTATATATATATATATATATATATATATATATATATATATATATATATATATATATATATATATATATATATATATATATATATATATATATATATGTATATATATATATATATATATATATATATATACACACCACACACACATATATATATCTATATATATATATATATATGTGTGTGTGTGTGTGTGTATATATATATATACACACACACACACACACACATATGTGTGTGTGTGTATATCTATGTGTATATATGTATATATATGTATGTGTGTGTACATATATATATATATGTGTGTGTGTGTGTATATATGTATATGTGTGTGTATATATATATATATGTGTGTGTGTGTGTGTGTGTGTGTGTGTATTACACGAATGTTTAAACGACTAAACGTTAATGTATGAGTGTATGACTTAAAAGAAGAGCACAGAATAAATGGGCTTAGCTAATTAAATGGATGTTATCTTTTAAATATAATTTAATATTAGAGATGAAATCATTGAAAATATACACTGACCCAAAATTAACCCGAATTAATTTATACCTAATCCGATTTACACCCGACCCGACATTCACCCGAACATTGAAGCGAATGCCACCCGACCCAAATTAGACCCGACCCATATCCGATCCGAATCGGGCTACCGTACACAACCCGAAATATACCCGACCCAAACTCCACCCGAACCGGAACCGAACCTGACCCGAACATGACTGACTCGAAAGTGACCCAAACCCAAACTTCACCCGAACCGAACCCGAACCCGACCCGAACATGATTGACCCGAAATTAACCCGAACCGAACTACGACCCGACCCTTACCCGATCCAATTGACCCATTTGCTAGGTCTACTAACATTCAACAAAGTATTATCTTACGCGTGCGAATATATCATGAATTTTCAAAGCTAATAATAATAACAATTTCATTTTTAGTAAAATCATCCACTTAAATAAGCACACCAATATTAATCTATCTTAACTAAAATAAAATAATTACGATTTGTGAAAATCATTAGATGGATTAATTAGTCTATAACCAAATTAAAAACGGGGGTATTACACCCTTAAACTTCAACAAAACAAGAAAATTATCATCCACATTGCATAATCAACAACCCAACAAATTGAATCGAGAAAAGTAAAGCATAGAGAAGATAAATTAAAATCCCAAATAAGTAGTACCAAAAGTGAAATAGAGGAGCAAAAATAGAGGAAAACGAAAATGACTGAGCAAAATCAAGATTTAGATTTAACTAACAATGGGAAACTAACTCCCAAAATCAAATGAATTTCTACACAAGTATCACAACATTCAACCCAAAATTGACAGAATTGAAATTTATTCATGTAATTTAAGCGATGAAACAAGATTTGAAAACTCAAAGAAACTGAGGGAAATGAAATTCCAAAAATTACCCTAGACTAAACTGAAGTTAAAACCTAAAAGCCTACTTCTGAAATTGAATCTACCTAAAACCTAGCTAGCCTTCCCATTGCTAGTAATGCTCATTTTTCGTAAACCCAGCTCACCTCTATTTTTAGGCAGACAGATCTTATTCAATGCTATGAGTGTGGTATTCCTTTTTCTGAATTGGATTTCTTCTAAAAAAAATCTTTATTACATTTGTCTAAATACTTCCTTCTATTTTGTGGTAATTCGAAACATTGCATAGTATGTGCTAGGAGTACTTCTAGATGTGATTGAATTAGAACTGTTCTTCCCGCTTTTTTAAGATAAGCAGTTTATTTTCCATCCTTCTAGATTTGTAGTTGTTTTATTAATAATTTCTTGAAACCTTTAGCTAGTAGAATGACCCTGAAAGACAGGACATCCTAGATATTTTTCCAAAGGCTCTATTTGCATAATATTAAAATTGTTGTAACTAGTTTCATTTGCATATTGTTGGCATTTCGTGAGAAGGTCAATGTAGATTTCTTATGATTGATTAATCATCGAGATGCTTAGCAAAAGAAATCTAATGTACTTTTGATTTTAATACAACTTTATGAATTAGTTTTGCAAAAAAGGGGCAATCATCCGCAAAAAAATAGGCACAAGATTAAATATGTATCAATTAAATATGTTAATGAAGAAATATACTTAATGAAGAGGTGTATTACTTCATGCTGTAATTAAACATGAAGAGGTGTATTACTTTAAATTGCAGTTAAACTAACTTGATAATTTTTGACAAATGTATTTTCATGAAAAGATATCATCCTCTCATGAATAGGTATATATTTGTCTGTAAATACCTGGCTTAGTTAATCAGTATGCTAAGTTGGCAGGGATCAAGTCAAGAAAAATATCCTACTATCCCTATGAATTGAATTTTTGGCTACTCCTAGGACACTAGTGCCTATACTTGTGAGTGCCATACGAATGTAGGGGAGAACTTCCATCCCAAAGACTTATTCGAGAATACTCGTTGGTCAAAAATAAAGCTAAATTTTGACGGATTTTTTTGACGGATTGTTAGCTCGTCAAAATATGTGACGACCATTTTGATGGAAAAGCCAGCATTGTAACGGACTTACTACTCAAGCATATCTCAGGGTAATCTTAATCGGATGTGGAGAAATTTTGATGGGCTTCTGTCAAAATAATAAAAGCAATATTAAAATTGTGGGGGCCCCGTCAAAAGCACTTGTAAATTCTTTTTTCTACCCAGTGATTGTGATGGGACTTGTCACGATTTCTGAAGATTCTTTGATATATGAGAAAATTCTGACAGGACCCGTCACAAGTCCTATTAAAATTTTTAAATTTTTAATTTTCTGATTTTCCAGTAATTTTCTTTTAAAATAGATGTTTGATTGTTCCACACACCTCCCCTACCAAATTCCCCCAAAATTTCGCCCCCCCCCAAAAAAAGGTTTGCACACAGGACTGAAACCCAAAAAAAAAAAAGCCCTCCCTGCTCTCTCACCTTTGACTTCTTCCTTCCTCAAACAACAAACCTCCAAGGCCCCAACCCAGAAAAACCTTGTTGTAGTCGATCGCCACCTGCCTCTAGTAGCCAGTGTTCTAGTCAATCGTCGGGCTCAGGGGGCTCCATCTTGTTCCAGCTCTCTCTGTTTCCATCTTCGATCTGGTTGCTAGAAAAATCCTAGTTGCTTGGCTGGTCAACGATGCTATTGGCAGGGCATCGGTAAGTCTCTCTCCTTTGCCCTGACCCTGAGCATATCCCTCTCTGATGCACACACTTCGGAAAACCCTATTGTAAACTCTACTACAAGTTCTTTAACAATTTGACTCTAACTTCTTGTGACTATAAAATTACTGTATAAGGACTTTGATTTTCAGTTCATTGGTTGCAGTCTATGTACTCTTATTTATTTGGACTTCGTTTTCCCTTGTTTGGGAATTCTTGATGCCTTCTATTTTGGAAGTGCAACGAGTCTTAGCTGGGCTTCATAAAATCGGTTTCGGAGTTCAATTGAATTGTGTATTTTTTTTTTTTAAGGAGATGTATTTGATGGTGATTGGTGTTTTGAGTACGCGTTGGATGTGAAGTACTGTACTTGAAAGCCCAAGTAAGCTACTCTTGTTTCCTTCTAGCTTTCTGTGTATTTTTGAGTTTCATTATTTCCTACTGGCTAACCTGCTACATCAACAACTTATTTTGTCTGGGCTTCTAAGTGATTTGTAGCCTGTATATGAGTTGTTAACAGATGAAGTGAACATTTATAACTATGATCTCTGAATTTCTTATCTTTGTTGCGTGTGAACTAGTGGTTGTATTAATGTTATTGTTTCATTGGGTGAAGTTGTTGGGAATATCAGTAGAAAGTGTTATTTCTTGTTGGATATCAAATGAATAAGTTGCTAGGGATATTAGATAAAGTAGTTGACTAGTCCACATGATTTCCTAGGTTAAAGGCTCAGTGTGTTCTAGCTTAGGTCCAGTTGAGATGGGAAGTGAATTTGGGTTTGTCATTGCCAAGCTTCCAGTTAGGGATGGGTAATAGACTGGATACCCATTGAGTTAAGTGGTCGGCCCGTTTAAAACAGGACTAATAAAGGGTCGGGTCAATAATGTATTGGACCATTAATAAGCTAGCCTATTAAGGGATATTAACGGGCCGGTCTGGCCGGGTCCATTAACGGCCCGTTTAGTGACCTATTATTTTTTTAACCTAATTGACATACTAGTTTATATGTTCCACTTAGTTAACCTCATTACCAACACTTTGTACATAACAATAATTATTATAGACCGTTGTTTTGCCCAAGTTTAGCCCATGGGCTAATTTGACCTGACCTGTTTATTAGCTTGATACTGTATTTTCTAGCTTTGAATTTGAACTAGTTTAATTTGGTTGGAAAATTACAAATACATTAGTTGGAAAATTAACTAACCAAAAACACTCCTTAGGTAGTAATGGGCGGGTTACGGACGGGCCGGGTTCATTTGACCCATAATCCAACCCAGCCCATTAACAAATATACTGGACCCAGCCCAACCTGTTTCATTAATGGGCTGGCCAAATCCGGCCCAGTCCAGTCCGTTACCCATCTCTACTTCCAGTCATACCTCCTTTCATGGATTTTGTGAACTCAACTTTCTAGCCCCAACTCCTTTCATGGTTAACTCTACTTTTGATTTCAGGTAGGACCTTTGTGATGGTATTCATATAGGAAGGTGTGTTTGGTAAAATGAAAATAGCCTTCTAAGGTCAAAGTTCATGTAGGCATTGAACCACTAGATGCTATGACCATATAGTCCTTTCACTTTTTTGGTTTGGTGAATACTACTAGATGGGTAGATCTTCTGCCTCTTCTCTTTAATTTCCTTAGAATCGCATGCCTATCTGTATTATGGAAATTATATTATTTCCATACTTTGGGTTGAAGATTTTTCCTTTTTTGGAAAGTTGATGGTTGGTGGCCAAGATATATGTTTGCGGCTAGGATTGAACCCTTGGTACCTGTGGGGCTTCCCTATAAATACTAGGTTGTTTAACCTTGTTTGATGCGGTGCAACTTGGGAGTGCCTGTGGGCAATTCCTTTTTCTATTCCACTTTTTGTTGGGAGTTAGTATTGAGAGATTTTCGTTGTAATTGATCTCTTTCTTGGGTGTTTGAGATCTGTGTCTCTCTTGTTGTTGATCTCTGTATTGGGAATGAGATCGTTCTGTACTAACTCATATGATAGTGGATTTTGTGTCGGTGTTGCCGCCCGTGGTTTTCTCCCGTTTTGGGTTTCCACGTAAATCTTGTGTGTCGCTGTTTTGTTCCTGTTATTCTGGTTTGAATTTCTGAATATCTGTTTCATCCTATCGCTTCCGCTATTATTACCGCACTAATCTTCATAACAAGTGATATCAGAGCCGATGGTGCGTTCGGCTAGGCAACAAAAGGTGTCGCATGGTGGACCCCATGGACGAGCTTGGTGAAATGACACGCAGGTGTTGATCGAGCGGTAATACGTGTACTGCAGCGTGGCTCGATGGCGTGGATAAGCTCTTGATGGGTGGCTTGACACCTTGGTAAAGGCTTCCGCTCAAGGGGGAGCTTGTGCACTCATGTGTGAGGGGGAGATTGTTGGGAACGTCACACATGAGTAAAGAAGTCCCACATCGGGAGTTTGAGAAGAAGGGTCATGGTATATAAGTTAAGTGGGCTACTCCTCCTATTGCCAATTGGTTTTAGGATGGAACCTCACTTGGGCTTGTTGCCATGGACCTTGGTTGAAGTGGGCTCCCTCCTTGGATCTCCCTAACAAACCTCATATTGTGCAGGGAAGATGTACCATGATGTAGTGGGTGGTGGTGTTGTACGTACTGTGTTGCTTTTGAAGTACTTCTCAAAATTTATGGAAAAGAGAGAGATGTTGGCCCACGTATCCTGGCAATGCAATCTTTTTAAAATTCTAGGTTACTCAAGATGCTTCTTAGTCTTATGTAGTGGAATGGTCTTTGAATTATTGTTAGTATTAGCTAGCTACTTGCATTGTAACCCCTCCATATCTAGCTACTTGAACTTGTATCTTTGAATTATAACAAACGTGTTGTCGTAATTGTTAGTCTGATACAGGATGATATTTATTTGCTCATTCTTGTTAAGCTAATATTTCATGTAATTCTCCCTTTACCAGTTGGATATGTTAGCCTCCAGTTTTCCCATGGGAAAGATATAATTTATTGGATTTAGTTGGAGCTATAGTACATCATCTGTGTATAGAAGTTGTCATCATTAGACTAGATATATCTTACTGGCTCCCTTCTCACTTTCATCTTGTAGATCTCACGCGAATGGAGTTTTGTCTCCTAAAGCATTGTTTCTGTATTTCCAATTGGTTCTATTTTGAGCTTCTTGCTTTACATTTTCCAGACGTTCTGGGATTTTCCTATATTGATTGTTGGGCAGCCCGGTGTACAAACATCCCGCGTTCACGCAGGGTCCGCGTTCACGTAGGCAGCCTAACTTGACTTTTGTCAATGGCTGATTCCAAGGCTCGAACCCATGATCTTCTGGTCACACGGAGACAACCTTACCGTTACTCTAAGGCTCCCCTTCCTTATATTGATTGTTGATTTTGTTTAATTTGCATCAACAAGGACGAATCTTTAGATCTTTCCATGGATAGAGGTTGAGAAGCTATCTATTTTCTGCTTCCAAGGTGAATTTTAATTATTATATAAAGGTGAGCAAGTGTTTCCTCATCAAGAAGGGCTAGTGTTTTAAGGGATTCCATTACAAGATTCTTTCATTTGATCAATATTTATATCAACTACAACCATTCAGTCAATATTTTTCGTCATTTAAACAATTCAGTTGACATTTTTCTCTTTTTCATAGAAAATGATTTATCTTGTACCAAACAACGGAAAATGTGACATGAAAATCAATTTTCCTAGGAAAAACCCTTTCTATAAAAAAATAATTTTTCGAGAAAACCATTTTCCTTCTAACCAAACAATACCTTAGTGTCATTATCATTTATTGTCTTTTTAATCCACCAATGTAAAGATTTGATGGTCATTGGTTTTTCATTGATATTTTATCTTTTATCAAAATGTAGTTGATATTGTATCTCCCACAGTTGGTGCATTTTGATTCAAGAATCCTCCCTACTTTTGCTGATTGAAGAATTGCACCTTGATGGAGCTCCACTTCTATTTTGCTTTGAAGATTCGACTATTTTCATTTTTGTATGGATGTTTGAAATTGTTCTCATACCAGTGTACTATTCATATTTGTGTAAGCGTTGAAATCAATTGATTGTTAATGTATGAGTGAGATTTATTGTTGAATCAATCTGTCAATCAATCCATCATAGGATTTTGATTGTTATTAAGGTTTTATCTTTATTATAGTAGAGAGCATATGCGATTAAAAATATTAAGAAATAAGAAAATATTGGTTAGAAATTAGCTGTAAATTTTCCCACTGCTAATTTGGTTATGTGGCTTCAATTTGTGCTTGAACTACTTGCTACATATTAGAAAAATGCTACTAGGCAATTGCTAATGTATTTTAATAACCGACGGCATTATTAAATTCTGAACAAAATTACGTCACTAATTTTATTACATTTATTTTGTTCATGTTTCACATTAATTGCCAATTTTGGGGATCACTTGGTTCCAACTTACACAATTTAGAAAAGCAAAAATTTTCAAAATTTCAGATAATTTTTGACAAGTGTTCTGGCGGTCTCCATCACAAATTGTGACAGACAATATTGCTTCCGCCACAATTTGTGACAGAGTCCGTCAGTAATTTTCGTCAAAATATCTTACACCAACACAATCCTGAAATTCACCAAAGTCTGACAGGCCAACTTTTCCATCAAAATTCCCATCAAAAAGTGTTCTAATGGCCTGTCAGTCCTTCAAAAATTTCTGTTAGTCTCATATTGATATATTGTTAGTCCGTCAATACGGTCTGTCACTAAAATTTTTAAAAGAATGTCAATCGGTATTTTTGACAGATCGGTTAAAATGTCCATTTCGACCAATGAGTTTTTGATGGATATAAAATCAGACCTTTTTTTGTTGGGTTATTGACAATGGATGTTTATGTCGAGTGTTCAAAGAAAGTTGTGTAGAGAAAAGGGATTGGGTTATAGTGTCCCAATTTTGTCGAGGTTTACAATATTTTGTGTGAACTTTTCATTACCGAATCTATAGAGATCGTTATCATGTCTATGGTGAAAGAATTAATTTATTTTTTGCACTCTATTTTTGCTGATAATAAAGATAGATTAACACCAATAGCATACTGAGTGTGTAGTTAAACTCTTAGGCTCTGTTTGGTCCTTGAAAAATTTTGTGAAAAGAAAAATTGAAGGAAAAAAAATGTGAAGGAAAAAAAAGTAGAGAGAAACTGAGTTTTTTTCTCTTGTTCGGATTGAGGGAAAAATACAAGATTTTGGATGAGAAATTTGAATGTCGTTCAACCTAAAATTATGATATTTTGTACCCTTAAATTATCTAATATTTGCTCGAAATGAAGCATTAAATTAGAATTTTAATATGTGTTTATTTATTTTGTAGGAATTGGAAGAAAACATGAGAAAGAAATAAATAAATGCTTTGCTCAAGAATTGGATCAGGAAAAAAAGGATGAAAAGAAGAGCAAATGACCCCAATAAAGCAAAACGGCCCAATCACGGCTGGCCCAATCGCTCTCTTCCTCATCTCTGTCTTTCTCCAGTCAGTCTTTTCTCTTGCACCGGCGGCCCATGCCCAAATCCGACTTTAGCCTGCCTTCCTTCTCCCAGGCTTATTTTCTCCCCCTCCTCACGTTGGGCCAGCCCAGTTTTTCCTCCCCCCCCCCTCCCCTTTGCTTCCTCTTCTTTCTCTCTTTTGGCTGGTCCCTTCTCCTTTCTTTGGGCCCAACTCTCTCACTTCTTCCAAACCTGGCCCAGCTGTGCCTTCACGGTTTCCCTCCTCCTTCTCTTCTTTCCTTCTTCCTGCGCCAGATTGAAGCCCAGTTTTGAGCCCAGTCCAGCTGGCTTTTTTATTTGCCATGCCCCACGCACGTGACACTATTTCCCCCATCTCTTCTTCTACATCTTCACGCCTCAGTTCAGAAACGCCGAAGAGCAGAGCATAAAACAGATCCCTTCATTTTCCCCGCACGGCCATGGCATTCCTCTCTCTCTCCTCTTCCATTATTATCCATTAAATACAGCGGTTACCTTCGGTCTCATCATCATGACCATCAAGAACGTGGTGGTTATGAAGGCTTTAATGGAGGGCATCGAACCGACAGGGGCTCGAACGCCGATTTAATGAAAGTCGAGGAGGGGAGCAGTGAGCAGACTAAGTTTTCATTTTATTTTAGTTTTATCAGTTTCAGTTTAGGATTTAGTTTCATCACTCTTCGATTTCAAGACTTAGGTGTTCAGACTCAGTTTATCATCTTCTGGAACTCAAGATTCATTTCTGGGCTGTGCTAAGCTTTGGAATTGTGCTCTGTTGATTCTGGGTTCGACTGCTTTTCAATTTGTGTGCCTGTGTTCAAAGTTCGTATTCCTTTGACTCGTTGCTGATTTTTCTGAAGAAATGAAATACTTTCACTTAAGTGTTGCTGGCCCAGATAAATTGCAGTTCGGTGCTTTCTCCTCAGTTTGTGTGGGCGTATTACAAGTGGGAGCACACATTACATGAATTAATTTAGTATCAATTTGTGGAATATCTTAACATTGGAGTTTTTTAATTTAGATTAAAGTTTTGATTTAGTTTAGAACTTTTGGTAACCTAATCTCATAACTCATCCCTGAGGATCGAAACCTTCAAGTATTACGACGTTAACCGTATACTTGCGGGAATCACAATAAGTTTTTGGCGCCGTTGTCGGGGATGATTTTGTGAAATTAGGTTGCCTCAAGTTGTAGTTTAGTGTTAGAGTCGTTCGAGTCATTTTTGTTTTAATTTTAGAGTCGTGATTTTTAGTTTAGTTGAGTCGTTACTTCGTTTCAAAATTTTAGTTTAGTTTTAATTTTGAATCTAGTTGGTATTTCAATTTTTGATTTTTGTTGATATTAGTTTATTTTTAGAGTTTATTGTTTGCTAAAAAAACAGTACTAACGCATTTGGTTTATGTGCAGTAAAAGACACAAAGTAGAACTGATCTGGAGAGAAAGTCAGTGCAGATTTTTCAACAGTTCATAATCTGTTTGAATTTTCTAGGAAATTTTGGGTGTCATTTTTGCTATTTTGATATTGTTCCTAGATTCAGCATAATTTTTAGAGTTTGTGTGAATTTTTGTAGAATTTTTGGAGCTTTCATTATTTTTCTGTGAATTTCGGACTTAATAATCTGTTTGCATTTTTCTGCACTATTCGGCTACAGAAAAAATTCGAGAAAAATTATATTTATGTCCCATGTGATTGTATGGATTTTGTTGTATATTTAGTTCTGATTTTAGAGTCTTATTTTCTGTTTTAAATTTTATTTTTAGAATTAGGTTGTTTAGGTGTAGTTTTATTTATTTATTTTTAGTTTCTTGGGGTTTGTGCTTTCGTTTGAGTTTTGCTTATTTTTTGTTTGTAAATTGTCTTTAGTTTTGATTCACTTTTTTTTGTTTTGTTTTGTCATTTTGTGGCTTTAAAGAAAAGAAAAGAAACCCAAAAAAAGGGAAAAAAAAAGGAGAAAAAAAGAAAAGAGCAAAAATAGAACCTTTGGTGAGGGTGTGGGATTTATATGACTAGTTGGGCTTGAAATCCTGAAAACAATTGACTTTTTAGCAGTGAGCCTGACCCCGAGATTGAATTAACACCTGAATCTGAACCCAAGCCTAGAATTGAGGAAATGGCACAAGAAAGATCTTTGATTGATATCTTCTATCTTCCTAGGACTGCCTTGCCATCTTGTTTTACTATACCTGACCTTGAACCGAATGTCACTTTCAAATTGAGACCTCATTATACTCAGATGCTCCCTAAATTTACTGGTTTAGAGGATGCTTATGTATTTTTGAGGGAATTCGAAGAAGTATGCTCCATGATGCATTTTCCTAATATCCCCATTGATGTTGTGCGTATGAAATTGATTCCTTTTGCTTTAGAAGATTCTGCTAAATGTTGGATGTATGGCTTGGCTGCTAATTCTGTTGCTTCTTGGAATGATTTTGTGCAATTATTTGTAAGAAAATATTTTCCTAACACCAAAACTGTTAAGCTGAGGAATGAGATTAATCAATTTGTGCAGCTCGATAGGGAATCATTTTGAAAATATTTTGATAGGTTCAAAAATTTGCTGGCCCAGTATTCCCATCATGGTTTAGACCAGGCTCATTTGTACCAGATTATTTATGAAGGACTGGACCAACAAACTAGAGCCATGGTAGAGTCCATGTGTCAGGGTGGCTTTCTTTCTAAGAACGCCACAGCTGGTTGGGAATTTTTAGAGGATTTAGCTGAGAAAATCATGCAATGGAAAACTGCTCGTGATGACAGTCTAAGTTCTAGGATTACAAGGGGTGGGTTGCATTCTATCTCTGATGTAAGTCACTTAGAGTCTAAGATTGCTATTTTGGAAAACATGTTAAAGGACTTGTCTCCTCAAATGCCCCAGACATCTCAGACTTCTACTGTGTCTTGTTCCCACTGTCAGGCCTTAGATCATTCCTTAAGTGCTTGTCCTTATTTTGCTCATCAATTAGCATCTAGATAAGAGCAAGCAAGTATGGCCTTTCAGAGATGAAAGAATGACCCATTTTTCCCTTATTATAATCCAGGATGGAGGAATCACCCTAACTTTTCTTGGAGTAATGGACCCAATGCTGTAATTCCTAACTCCTAACCTATTTCCCATCCTTCCAATTCTTTTCAGAGACTGGCTTTTCTAGGTGTGCCTAATGCACCTAGACCTCCACCCCCTGTAGCTCAAGGTCAACCTCCTCCCGGTTATACTGATATTGATAGAATGGAGAGGAGAATTAACAGTAATGTGGAGAGAATGGAAAGTGCTAATATGGAGAAAATGATGCGAACGATGAATGAACAGTTTTCCCAATTGGCATCATCTTCTAGGGAGCAGGTACTTTTTCCAAGTCAACCTGAGGTGAACCCTAAGGGTCATGCCTCTTCATCTTCTGGTGCTAACCCTAGTGAGTCTATGAGGAAAGGGAATGCAGTTATATCTCTTCGATCTGGTCGAGAGATTGACAATCAAGTGAGAAATCCCAATGAACATTGCAGGTATCCTCACCAATTTTTCTAGAATTCTTCTTCTTCTTCTTCTTCCCCTCCGTCTTCTTTAGAAACTTGTTCATCCAATAAGCCAGAGGATGCTACTGATGGTGTCCTCAATGATTCTGATACTCCTCCCTCTCTTGAGTCTCCTTCTAAGAAAGAGGAGTATGAGGAGAAAGCTTCCTCTGATTCAGTTAAGCCTCCTAAAGATTCTTCTACTGAGAAAGTCCATATGCCTTTGCCTCCTTTTCTCCATAGGCTTAAGACGAAAGACCAAGCTCATGTTGAAACGATGAGAGAGAACTTCTCTTAAGTCAAGATTAACATTCCTTACTCGATGCTATTCAGCAGATGCCTCTATACGCTCGATTTTTAAAGGATCTGCGTACAACTAAGAAAGCAACTAATATCCCTAAAAGGGCTTTCTTAGCTTCTGGCACTAGTTCTGTCTTTTCTCATCAGATCTCAGTGAAGTATAAGGACCTCGGGTGCCCTACTATTTCTATAGTTATAGGGGACCAGCTCATTCATAGGGCTCTGCTTGATTTAGGGGTTAGTGTTAACTTGATACCCTTCACTGAGTATGAGATGTTAGGGTTAGGTGAGCTGAAACCTACCAAGATGGTCATTCAATTGGCTGATAGATCAACCAGGTTGCCTAGGGGTATTGTTGAGGATGTGCTAATTAGAGTGGGTGAATTTATTTACCCAGTGGACTTTGTTGTAATTGAGATAGAGAAGGTATCAAATTTAGCTAGTCAAGTTCCTGCGATTCTAGGGTGTCCTTTCTTGACCACAGCCAATGCCCTCATTAATTGCAGGAATGGAATGATGAGACTAGCTTTTGATAATATGACTCTTGAATTGAACATCTTTAACATGCAAAGACAGCCCTCTGGTTTTGATGTTATGGAGGTTTCTACTCTTAACTGGGTGGAAGTTTCGGTATTTGATGATGCTTTTGATGAAATGTTTGCTGCTGAGTATGAGTCCTTCCTTGTGAATGATGAGCCTCAATATGATGTGTTCGAGTTTGATGACTTGTGCTCTACTGTTGATTGCTTGTTCACTGCTGTTTTTGAATCCATGCATGAATCTGCTTCCCCTCCTACTCTCAAATTGAAGCCTCTTCCTGACTCTCTTAAGTATGCATTTCTAGGACCCAACGAATCTTTACCTGCCATTGTTGCTTCTGACCTAGACCGGGACCAAGAGAACAAACTCATTGCCTTACTTAGAGAGAACAAGGAAACTTTAGGTTGGACCTTAGGGGACATTAAGGGTATGACTCCTCCCATTGTGCAACATAGCATACATTTAGAGGACAATGCTAAATCCTACCGAGACCGCCAAAGGCGTTTGAACCCAACTCCTTAGGAAGTAGCTAGGAAGGAAGTGTTGAAGTGGCTGGACCATGGGAACATTTACCTAATTTCTGATAGTGAGTGGGCTAGCCTTGTTCAAGTTGTTCCTAAGAAGACCGGTATTACCGTGATTAGGAATGACAAGAACGAGTTAGTCCCTACTCGTGTCCAAGCTGGGTGGCATGTGTGTATCGATTATAAGAAATTGAATGCTACTACTAGAAAAGACAATTTCCCCCTTTCTTTCTTGGACTAGATGTTAGAGAGGTTAGCTGGACATTCCTTCTACTGCTTTTTAGGTGGATATTCTGCCTATACCCAGATCTCTATTGCTCCTGAGGATAAGGAGAAGACTACTTTTACTTGCCCATTTGGGACATATGCCTTTAGGCGAATGCGGTTTGGACTGTGCAATGCCCCTACTACCTTTCAACATTGCATGATTTCCATTTTCTCAGATTTAGTTGAACACTGCTTGTAAATTTTTATGGATGACTTTTCTGTATTTGGGTCTTCCTTTGATGAATGTTTGTCTAATCTGAGAAAAATGTTGGAAAGGTGTAGAGAAAAAATTTTAACTTTGAACTAGGAAAAGTGTCATTTTATGGTTAAAAAGGGAATAGTCTTAGGCCACATCATTTCTAAAGATGGGATTGAAGTAGACAAGGCTAAGACTGATTTGATTATCAATCTTCCCCCTCCCACCTGTGTGAAATAGATAAGGTCTTTTCTTGGACATGCTGACTTCTATTGTCGATTCATTAGAGACTTTAGTAAGATAGCAAAGCCCTTGACCAACTTATTAGCTAAGGAGGTGCCATTTCACTTCTCTGAGGAATGTCTTGTAGCCATCACTAAGTTTAAGGAAGCCTTGACCTCTGCTCCCGTTCTTCATCCTCCCATCTGGGGAGAACCATTTGAATTGATGTGTGATGCATCTGATTATGCTGTTGGGGTTGTTCTAGGACAGCATATTGATAAGAAGCCCCATGTCATCTATTATGCTAGTCACACTCTGAATGATGCCCAACTGAACCATACTATTGCTGAGAAAGAATTCTTAGCTGTGATCTTTAGTTTTGAAAAGTTTAGATCTTACCTGATTAGGTCTCATGTGATTGTCTATACTGATCACTCTGCTCTTAAGCATCTCCTTTCTAAGAAGGATGCTAAACCTAGACTGGTGAGATGGATCTTGCTTTTGCAAGAGTTTAATTGTGAGATTAGGGATAAGAAAGGTTCTGAGAACCTTGTAGCTGACCATTTATCTAGGATCCTCTATGATAGAGAGAGTGAGTCAACTGTCTCTAAGTGCTTTCCTGATGAGCGATTGTATGCTACCCACCCTGATCCCTGGTATGTTGACATTGTGAACTACCTACTTGCTGGTAAGATTCCTGAGGGTTAGACCAAGAATGATAGGGATAGGTTCTTCCACCTCGTGAAATTATTTGTTTGGGGTGATCCTCATTTGTTTAAGTACTATGCTGACCAAGTCTTTAGGAGGTGTATTCCCGACAATGAGGTAAGGAATGTCCGTTCTTTTTGTTATGATCAGGCATGTGGGGGGCATTTTAGTGGAAGGAAGACTGCAGATAAAGTTCTTCAATGTGGATTCTACTGGCCCACTTTATTTAGGGATGCTTTTGAATACTGCAAGAGTTGCCCTAGGTGTCAGCAGTTGGGTAGAATAAGCGGGCGGGATATGATGCCATTGAGTCCCATCATTGTGGTGGAGATTTTTGATGTGTGGGGAATAGACTTTCTAGGATTTCCATCATCTTTTGGGAATAAGTATATTCTGTTAGCTATGGATTATGCATCTAAATGGGTTGAGTCCATCCCTTCTAGGACTAATGATGCTAAGGTTGTCGTGAAGTTCCTTAGAGAGAACAACTTTGCTAGATTTGGCATGCCCCGAGCTGTTATTAGTAACAGGGGATCCATTTCAATGATCGGTCTTTTGATACCTTACTGAAAAGGTATTTCATAATTCATAGGCTTGCTACCCCCTATCATCCCCAGACCAGTGGCCAAGTCAAAGTGTCCAATCGGCAGATCAAACAGATTCTAGAGAAGACAGTGAGCCGGAATAGGAAAGATTGGGCCGACAAGCTTGTTGATGCTCTTTAGGCTTATAGAACGGCTTTCAAAACCCCCTTGGGTATGTCACCCTATAGAGTTGTTTATGGTAAGCCTTGTCATCTCTCTGTTGAGATTGAGCATAGAGCTTGGTGGGCCATTAAAATGCTCAACTATGACTTGTTTGAGGCCGGTAAGGAGCGCAGACTGCAATTGACTGAGCTTGAGGAGATAAGAGCTGAAGCGTATGAGAGTGCTCGATCTTGCAAAGAGAGAGCTAAGTTGTTCCATGATAAGCATATGCTTAGGAAAGAGTTTACCCCGGGAATGAAAGTACTCTTATATGATTCTAAACTCCATTTGTTTCCAGGAAAATTGAGGTCCCGATGGACGGATCCCTCTATTGTCTCATGTGTTTTCCCTTATGGTGCAGTCGAAATTCAGAATCCAGAGAGTGGCGCTAAATTCAAAGTGAATGGCCAGCGACTGAAGCAATTTTTAGAGTTGCCCGGTAAGGAAGATGTGGAGTGTCTGATATTCCACGAGCCGAGTCCTGATCTGTGATGGTGTAAAGATAGCTCGGGTGTACTTAGCACCCGACCTGGTTTCTTTTCATCCCTTCTCTCCTTTTCTATTTTTCTTCTTTTTACTTTCTCTTTTCTTTTTGTATAGGTGGTTGTTTTTATTTTGTGTATATATGTTGTACATTTGATTTTGAGTCATATCCTTTTTGTTTTTGAGTCTTCTTTTTATATGTTTCTTTTTAGGTTCTATTTTGGCGTCCTTATGGTTCTTTCCACTCCCAATGCGGACATTGTGAGATTTAGGTGTGGGGGTGGGGGAACTTTGAAAATCCTTAAAAAATTGAAATTTTGAAAAATTTTTTGAAAATTTCAATTTTCAGATTTTTGTTTTGTTTTTGGGAAAGCTTTGTACTAATCTAATCAACTTAAATTCCTTATGCTTTGATTGTTAGCTTGTATATACACATGATGTGCATGTTAGGTCTCCATCCTCGATGTGTCATTCTTAACCCTAATTGTAACCCCATTTGTTCATTATCGCTGTGTAATCCAATCCCTATTTATATCATCCTCATTGTCTTAAGGTCTTAGTTTTTCATAATCAAGCCTCCCACTTGTTTTTGACATAATTACTTTGGTTTTTATTGAAAAAAGGGGGGACAAAGAGGGAAAAAAATGAAACATGAAAAAAAAGAAAAAAAAAGAAAAAAAACAATAAAAAGGAACTGCAAAACAAGAAGAAAGAATAGGAAAAATGAAATTGAATAAAATTGGAATGATAAGTAATCCTTTGAGGCATGCACTGCTGGGTGTTACCCTTTGAGGCAATACTGCTACTGAAAAAGCTTGCTTCCTATGTTGATAAATCAATAATGTAATTTGTGTCAGTCAAGTGGGGTTGAGTTTGATTTTGGTAAACCTGAGCCCTAAGATGATGAAACACTTGCACATGAGCACTGGGATGGATTCAAAGTTTTAATGTACAGTTGGGTGAAAAATTAGTGCTTTGATGTCATTCATGGGGTAGGGGGTCTTGATGAGTACATTTTGTTTATATGCAGGCCAATATCTTTGATAGATGGGTGATTTAGTTGATTAGAATATATATATATGTATATCTTTCCCCAGTTTTGTACAAATTAATTTTTGAAAAAAAACATAACAAAAAAAAGGGAAAAAAAACCAAAAAGATTTTCAAGTTTCTGATTATGTTTTCTTTTATGGATTTTGTGGGTATATCTTCTGCAAACCCTTATGAGACCTTACTCGTCCACTAGGGGTAACCTATAGGTTTAAAGGACTTGTTGCACATGCTAAGTGCAACCGTGGTTCCTACGAAAGTGAGTTAGGAATTTTCTTTTCTTTTTCTAGGATTTTTAGTTTTTATTTTACTCGAGGACGAGCAAAATTTAGGTGTGGGGGTATTTGTTCAACCTAAAATTATGATATTTTGTACCCTTAAATTATCTAATATTTGCTCGAAATGAAGTATTAAATTAGAACTTTAATATGTGTTTGTTTATTTTGTAGGAATTGGAAGAAAATATGAGAAAGAAATAAATAAATGCTTTGCCCAAGAATTGGATCAGGAAAAAAAGTATGGAAAGAAGAGCAAATGACCCCAATAAAGCAAAACGGCCCAGTCACGGCTGGCCCAATCACTCTCTCCTTCATCTCTGTCTTTCTCCAGTCAGCCCTTTCTCTTGCACCAGTGGCCCATGCCCAAATCCGACTTTCGCCTGCCTTCCTTCTCCTAGGCTTATTTTCTCTCCCTCCTCACGTTGGGCCAGCCCAGTTTTTCCTTTCCCCCCCCCCCGTTTGCTTCCTCTTCTTTCTCTTTTTTGGCTGGTCCCTTCTCCTTTCTTTGGACCCAACTCTCTCACTTCTTCTGGACCTAGCCCAGCCGTGTCTTCACGGTTTCCCTCCTCCTTCTCTTCTTTCCTTCTTCTTGCGCCAGATTGAAGCCCAGTTTTGAGCCCAGCCCAGTCGACTTCTTTATTTGCCACGCCCCACAAACGTGACACCATTTTCCCCCATCTCTTCTTCTACCGCTTCATGCCTCAGTTCAGAAACGCCGAAGGGCAGAGCACAAAACAGAGCCCTTCATGTTCCCCACGCGGCCATGGCATTCCTCTCTCTCTCCTCTTCCATTATTATCCATTAAATACAGTGGTTACCTTCGATCTCATCATCATGACCATCAAGAACGCAGCGGTTATGATGGTTTCAATGGAGGGCAGCTCGAACATCGATTTAATGAAGGTTGAGGAGGAAAGCAGTGAGTAGACTGAGTTTTCATTTTTTTTTAGTTTTGTCAGTTTCAGTTTAGGATTTAGTTTCATCACTCTTTGATTTCACGACTTAGGTGTTCAGACTCAATTTATCATCTTCTGGAACTCAAGATTCATTTCTGGGCTGTGCTAAGCTTTGGAATTGTGCTCTGTCGATTCTGGGTTCGATTCCTTTTCAATTTGTGTGCCCGTGTCCAAAGTTCGTATTCCTCTCCCCCATTGCTGATTTTTCTGAAGAAATGAAATACTTTCGCTTAAGTGTTGCTGGCCCAGATTAATTGCAGTTTGGTGATTTGTCCTCAAATTGTGTGTACGCATTGCAAGTGGGAGCACACATTCCATGAATTAATTTAGTATCAATTTGTGGAATATCTTAACATTAGAATTTTTTAATTTAGATTAAAGTTTTGATTTAGTTTAGAACTTCTGGTAACCTAATCTCATAACTCATCCCTGAGGATAGACACCTTCAAGCATTACGACATTAACTGTATACCTGTGGGAATCACAACAAGTTTTTGATGTCATTGCCGGAGATGATTTTGTGAAATTAGGTTGCCTCGAGTCGTAGTTTAGTATTGGAGTCATTCGAGTCATTTTTGTTTTAATTTTAGAGTTGTAATTTTTAGTTTAGTTGAGTCATTACTTCGTTTCAAAAATTTAGTTTAGTTTTAATTTTGAATCTAGTTGGTATTTCAATTTTTGATGTTTGTTGATATTAGTTTTATTTTTAGAGTTTATTGTTTGCTTAAAAAACAGTACTAATGCATTTGGTTTATGTGTAGTAAAAGACACAAAGTCAAACTGATCTGGAGAAAAAGTCAGTGCAGATTTTTCAATAGTTCATAATCTGTTTGAATTTTCTGGGAAAATTCAGGTGTCATTTTTGCTATTTTGATATTGTTTCTAGATTCAGCATAATTTTTAGAGTTTGTGTGAATTTTTGAAGAATTTTTGGAACTGTCATGATTTTTTGGTGAATTTCGGACTTAATAATTTGTTTGCATTTTTCTGCATTGTTCGGCGATAGAAAAAATTCGAGAAAAATTATATTTATGTCCCTTGTGATTGGGTGGAGTTTGTTGTGTATTTAGTTCTGATTTTAGGAGTCTTATTTTCTGTTTTAAATTTTATTTTTAGAATTAGGTTGTTTAGGTGTAGTTTTATTTATTTATTTTTAGTTTTGTTTATGTTTGTGCTTTTGTTTGAGTTTTGCTTATTTTCTGTTTGTAAATTGTCTTTAGTTTTGATTCACTCTTTTTTGTTTTGTTTTGTCATTTTGTGGCTTTAAAGAAAAGAAAAGAAACCCAAAAAAGGGAAAAAAAAGGAGAAAAAAAGAAAAGACCAAAAATAGAACCTTTGGTGAGGGTGTGGGATTTATATGACTGGTTGGGTTTGAAATCCTGAAAATAATCGACTTTTTAGGAGGGAGCCTGACCCCGAGATTGAATTACCACTTGAATCTGAACCCAAGCCTAGAATTAAAGAAATGGCACAGGAAACATCTTTGAGTGATATCTTCTATCCTCTTAGGACTGCTTCGCCATCTTGTTCTACTATAGCTAACCTTGAACCGAATGTTACTTTCAAATTGAGATCTCATTATACTTAGATACTCCGTAAATTACTGGTTTAGAGGATGCTTATTTATTTTTGAGGGAATTCGAAGAAGTATGCTTCATGATGCATTTGCCTAATATCCCCATTGATTTTGTACGTATGAAATTGATTCCTTATACTTTGAAAGACTCTGCTAAACGTTGGATGTATGACTTGGCTGCTAATTCTGTTGCTTCTTGGAATGATTTTGTGCAATTATTCTTAAGAAAATATTTTCCTAATACCAAGACTGTTAAGCTGAGGAATGAGATTAATCAATTTGTGCAGCTCGATAGAGAATCATTTTGGAAATATTTTGATAGGCTCAAAAATCAGCTAGCCCAGTGTCCCCATCATGGTTCAGACCAGGCACATTTATGCCAGATTATTTATGAAGGACTGGACCCACAAACTAGAACTATGGTAGAGTCCATGGATCAGGGTGGCTTTCTTTCTAAGAGCGCCATGGCTGCTTGGGAATTTTTAGAGGACTTAGCTAAGAAAACCATGCAATGAAAAACTGCTCATGATAACAGTCTAAGTTCTAGGATTACAAGGCGTGGGTTGCGTTCTATCTCTGATGTAAGTCACTTAGTGTCTAAGATTGCTATTTTGGAAAACATGTTAAAGGAGTTGTCTCCCCAAATGCCCCAGACATCTCAGACTTCTACTGTGTCTTATTCCCACTGTCAGGCCTTAGATCATTCCTTAAGTGCTTGTCATTATTTTGCTCATCAATTAGCATCTGGATAAGAGCAAACGAGGATGCCCTTTTAGAGACCAAAGGATGACCTATTTTTCCCTTATTATAATCCAGGGTAGAGGAATTACCCTAACTTTTCTTGGAGTAATGGATCCAATGCTGTAATTCCTAACTCCCAACCTATTTTCCATCCTCCCAATTCTTTTCAGAGACCGACTTTTTTAGGTGTGCCTAATGCACCTAGACCTCCACCCCCTGTAACTCAAGCTCAACCTCCTCTTGGTTATACAGATATGGATAGAATGGAGAGGAGAATTAACAGTAATGTGGAGAGAATGATAAGTGCTAATATAGAGAAAATGATGCGAATGATGAATGAACAGTTTTCCCAATTAGCATCATCTTCTAGGGAGCCAGATACCTTTCCAAGTCAACCTGAGGTGAACCCTAAGGGTCATGCCTCCTCGCCTTCTAGTGCTAACCCTAGTGAGTCTGTGAGGTTTGTGAATGCAATTATATCTTTTTGATCTGTTGAGAGATTGACAATCAAGTAAGAAATCCCAATGAACCTTGCAGGTATCCTCATTAATTTTTCTAGAATTCTTCTCCTTCTTCTTCTTCTTCCCCTCCGTCTTCTCCAGAAACTGGTTCATGCAGTAAGCCAGAGGATGCTACTGATGGTGACCTCAATAATTCTGATACTCCTCCCTCTCTTGAGTCACCTTCTAAGAAAGAGGAGCCTGAGGAGAAAGCTTCCTCTGATTCAGTTAAGCCTCCTGAAGATTCTTCTACTGAGAAAGTCCATATGCCTTTGCCTCCTTTTCCCTATAGGCTTAAAAAGAATGACCAAGCTCATGTTGAAAAGATAAGAGAGACCCTCTCTTAAGTCAAGATTAACATTCCCTTACTCGATGCTGTTCAGCAGATGCCTCCATACGCTCGATTTTTGAAGGATCTGTGTACGACTAAGAGAGCAACTAGTGTCCCTAAAAGGGCTTTCTTAGCTTCTGGTACTAGTTCTATCCTTTCTGACCCGATCCCAGTGAGATATAAGGACCTCGGGTGCCCTACTATTTCTATAGTTATAGGGGACCAGCTCATTCATAGAGCTCTGCTTGATTTAAGGGTTAGTGTTAACTTGATACCCTTCACTGAGTATGAAATGATAGGGTTAGGTGAGCTGAAACCTACCAAGATGGTCATTCAATTGGCTGATAGATCAACCAGGTTGCCTAGGGGTATTGTTGAGGATGTGCTAATTAGAGTGGGTGAATTTATTTACCCAGTGGACTTTGTTGCAATTGAGACAGAGAAGGTGTCCAATTTAGCTAGTCAAGTCCCTGTGATTCTAAGGCGTCCTCTCTTGGGCACAGCCAATGCCTTCATTAATTGCAGGAATGGAACGATGAGACTGTCTTTTGGTAATACGACTCTTAAATTGAACATCTTTAACATGCAAAGACAGCCCTCTGGTTTTGGTGATATGGAGGTTTCTACTCTTAACTCGGTGGAAGATTCTGTATTTGATGATGCTTTTGATGAAATGTTTGTCATTGAGTATGAGTCCTTCCTTGTGAATGATGAGCTTGAATATGATGTGTTCGAGTTTGATGACTTATGCTCTACTGTTGATTGCTTGCTCACTGCTGTTTCTGAATCCATGCATGAATTTGTTTCCCCTCCGGCTCTCGAATTGAAGTCTCTTCCTGACTCTCTTAAGTATGCATTTCTAGGACCTAACCAATCTTTACCTGCCATTGTTGCTTCTGACCTAGATCGGGACCAAGAGAACAAACTCATTACCTTACTTAGAGAGAACAAGGAAGCTTTAGTTTAGACCTTAGGGGACATTAAGGGTATTACTCCTCCCATTGTGCAGCATAGCATACATTTAGAGGACAATGCTAAATCCTACCGAGACCGCCAAAGGCGTTTGAACCCAACTCCTTAGGAAGTAGCTAGGAAGGAAGTGTTGAAGTGGCTGGACCATGGGATCATTTACCCAATTTCTGATAGTGAGTGGGTTAACCCTGTTCAAGTTATTCCTAAGAAGGCCCAAATTACCGTGATTAGGAATGACAAGAATGAGTTAGTCCCTACTCGTATCCAAGCTGGGTGGAGTGCGTGTATCGATTATAGGAAATTCAATGCTGCCACTAGAAAAGACAATTTTCCCTTGCCTTTCTTGGACCAAATGTGAGAGAGGTTGGCTAGATATTCCTTCTACTGCTTTTTAGATGGATATTCTGGCTATACCCAGATCTCTATTACTCCTGAGGATTAGGAGAAGACTACTTTTACCTGCCTATTTGGGACATATGCCTTTAGACGAATGCCGTTTGGACTATGCAATGCCCCTGCTACCTTTCAACGTTGCATGATTTCCATTTTCTCAGATTTTGTTGAACACTGCTTCGAAATTTTTATGGATGACTTTTCTGTGTTTGGGTCTTCCTGTGATGAATGTTTGTCTAATCTGAGAAAAGTGTTGGAAAGGTATAAGGAGAAAATTTTGACTTTGAACTGGGAAAAGTGTCATTTTATGGTTAAAAAGGGAATAGTCTTAGGCCACATCATTTCTAAAGATGAGATTGAAGTAGACAAGGCTAAGACTGATTTGATTGTTAATCTTCCCCCTCCCACCTGTGTGAAAGAGGTAAGGTCTTTTCTTAGACATGCTTGCTTCTATTGTCGATTCATTAGAGACTTTAGTAAGATAGCAAAGCCCTTGACCAACTTGTTAGCTAAGGAGGTGCCGTTTCACTTCTCTGAGGAATGTCTTGTAGCTTTCACTAAGCTTAAGGAAGCCTTGACCTCTGCTCCCGTTCTTCATCCTCCCATCTAGGGAGAGCCATTTGAATTGATGTGTGATGCATCTGATTATGCTGTTGAGGTTGTTCTAGGACAGCGTGTTGATAAGAAGCCCCATGTCATCTATTATGCTAGTCACACTCTGAATGGTGCCCAACTGAACTATATTGTTACTGAGAAAGAATTTTTAGCTGTGATCTTTCGTTTTGAAACTTTAGACCTTACCTGATTAGGTCTCATGTGATTGTCTATACTAATCACTCTGCTCTTAAGCATCTTCTTTCTAAGAAGGATGCTAAACCTAGACTGGTGAGATGGATCTTGCTTTTGCAAGAGTTTGACTGTGAGATTAGGGATAAGGAAGGTTCTGAGAACCTTGTCGCTGACCATTTGGCTAGGATCCTCTATGATAGAGAGAGTGAGTCAACTGTTTCTGAGTGCTTCCCTGATGAGCAATTGCATACTGTCCACCTTGATCCCTGGTATGCTAACATTGTGAACTACCTAGTTGCTGGTAAGATCCCTGAGGGTTGGACCAAGAATAATAGGGATAGGTTCTTCCACCTCGTGAAATTCTTTGTTTGGGATGATCCTTATTTATTTAAGTACTGTGCTGACTGAGTCTTTAGAAGGTGTATTCCCGACAATGAGGTGAGGAGTGTCCTTTTTTTTTTTTTAATCATGATCAGGCATGTGGGGGGCATTTTAGTGGAAGGAAGACTGTAGCCAAAGTTCTTCAATGTGGATTCTACTAGCCCACTTTATTTAGGGATGCTTTTGAATACTGTAAGAGTTGCCCTTGGTGCCAGCAGTTGGGTAGAATAAGCAGGCGGGATATGATGCCATTGAGTCCCATCATTGTGGTGGAGATTTTTAATGTGTGAGGAATAGACTTTCTGGAATTTCCATCATCTTTTGGGAATAAGTATATTTTGTTAGCTGTGGATTATGTATCTAAATGGGTTGAGGCCATCCCTTCTAGGACTAATGATGCTAAGGTTGTCGTCAAGCTCCTGAGAGAGAACATCTTTGCTAGATTTGGCATGCCCCGAGCCATTATTGGTGAACAGGGGAACCATTTCAATAATCGGCCTTTTGATACCTTACTGCAAAGGTATTCCGTAATCCATAGGCTTACTACCCCCTATCATCCCCAGACCAGTGGCCAAGTCGAAGTGTCCAATCGGTAGATTAAACAGATTCTAGAGAAGACAGTGAGCCGGAATAGGAAAGATTGGGCCGACAAGCTTGTTGATGCTCTTTGGGCTTATAGGACGGCTTTCAAAACCCCCTTGGATATGTCACCCTATAGGGTTGTTTATGGTAAGCCTTGTCATCTCCCTGCGGAGATTGAGTATAGAGCTTGGTGGGCCATTAAAATGCTCAACTATGACTTATTGAGGCTGGTAAGGAGCGCAGACTGTAATTGAGTGAGCTTAAGGAGATAAGAGCTGAAGCGTATGAGAGTGCTCGATCTTGCAAAGAGAGAGCTAAGTTGTTCCATGATAAGCATATGCTTAGGAAATAGTTTGCCCCGGGAATGAAAGTACTCTTATATGATTCTAAACTCCATTTGTTTCCAGGAAAATTGAGGTCTCGATGGACGGGTCCCTCTATTGTCTCATGTGTTTTCCCTTATGGTACAGTCGAAATTCAGAATCCAGAGAGTGGCGCTAAATTCAAAGTGAAGGGCCAGCGACTGAAGCAATTTTTGGAGTTGCCCGGCAAGGAAGATGTGGAGTGTCTGATACTCCACGAGCCGAGTCCTGAGCTATGATGGTGTAAAGATAGCTCGGGTGTACTTAGCAGCCGACCTGGTTCCTTTTCATCCCTTCTCTCCTTTTCTCTTTTTCTTTTTTTTGCTTTCTCTTTTCTTTTTGTATAGTTGGTTGTTTTTATTTTGTGTATATATGTCATACATTTGATTTTGAGTCATATCCTTTTTGTTTTTGAGTCTTCTTTTTATATGTTTCTTTTTAGGTTCTATTTTGGGGTCCTTATGGTCCTTTCCACTCCCAATGAGGACATTGTGAGATTTAGGTGTGGAGGTGGGGGAACTTTGAAAATCCTTAAAAAATTGAAATTTTGAAAATTTTTTTTAAAATTCTAAAAAAGATTTTTGTTTTGTTTTTGGGGAAGCTTTGTACTAATCTGATCAACTTAAATTTCCTGTGCTTTGATTGTTAGCTCGTATATATGCATGATGTGCATGTTAGGCCTCCATCCTCGGTGTGTCATTCTTAACCCTAATTCTAACCCCATTTGTTCATTATCGCTGTGTAATCTAATCCCTATTTATATCATCCTCATTGTCTCAAGGTCTTAGTTTTTCATGATCGGCCCTCCCACTTGTTTTTGACACAATTACTTTGGTTTTCATTGAAAAAAAGGGGGGAAAAGAGAAAAAATAAATGAAAAATGAAAAAAATGAAAAAAAACTAAAAAAAAAAACAATAAAAAGGAACTGGAAAAAAAGAAGAAAGAATAGGAAAAAGAAAATTGAATAAATTTGGAATGACAAGTAATCCTTTGAGGCATGTGCTGCTGGGTGTTACCCTTTGAGACAATAATGCTACTGGGAAAGCTTGCTTCCTATGTTGATAAGTCAATAGTGTAATTTGTGTCAGTCAAGTGGAGTTGAGTTTGATTTTGGTAAACCTGAGCCCTAAGATGATGAAGCACTTGCACACGAGCACTGGGTTGGATTCAAAGTTTTGATGTACAATTAGATGAAAAATTAGTGCTTTGATGTCATTCATGGGGTAGGGAGTCTTGATGAGTACATTTTATTTATATGCAGGCCAATATCTTTACTAAATGGGTGATTTAGTTGATTAGAATGTATATATATCTTTCCTCAGTTTTGTACAGATTAATTTTTGAAAAAAAACATAACCTTAAAAAAAAGAAAAAAAACCAAAAAGATTTTCGAGTTTCTGTTTATGTTTTCTTTTATAGATTTTGTGGATACATCTTCTGCAAATCCTCACGAGACCTTACTCATCCACTAGGGGTTTAAAGGGCTTGTTACACATGCTAAGTGCAACCGTGATTCCTATGAAAGTGAGTTAGAAATTTTATTTTCTTGTTCTAGGATTTTTAGTTTTTATTTTTCTCGAGGACGAGTAAAACTTAGGTGTGGGGGTATTTGTTCAATCTAAAATTATGATATTTTATACCCTTAAATTATCAATAGTTACTCGAAATGAAGTATTAAATTAGAACTTCAATATGTGTTTGTTCATTTTGTAGGAATTGGAAGAAAACATGAGAAAGAAATAAGTAAATGCTTTGCTTAAGAATTGGATCAGGAAAAAAAGATGGAAAGAAGAGCAAATGACCCCAATAAAGCAAAACGGCCTAGTCACGGCTGGCCCAATCGCTCTCTCCCTCATCTCTATCTTTCTCCAGTCGGTCTTTTGTCTTGCACCGGTGGCCCATGCCCAAATCCGACTTTAGCCTGCCTTCCTTCTCCCAGGCTTATTTTCTCTCCCTTCTCACGTTGGGCCAACCCAGTTTTTCCTTCCCCCCCCCCCGTTTGCTTCCTCTTCCTTCCCTCTTTTGGCTAGTCCCTTCTCCTTTCTTTGGACCTAACTCTCTCACTTCTTCCAGACCTGGCCCAGCCGTACCTTCACAGTTTCCCACATCCTTCTCTTCTTTCGTTCTTCCTGCGCCAGATTGAAGCCCAGCTTTGAGCCCAGCCCAGCCGGCTTCTTTATTTGCCATGCCCCACGCACGTGACACCATTTTCCCCCATCTCTTCTGCTACCGCTTCACGCCTCGGTTCAGAAACACCGAAGAGCAGAGCAAAAGCAGAGCCCTTCATGTTCCCCACAAGGCCATGGCATTCCTCTCTCTCTCCCCTCTTCCATTATTATCCATTAAATACAGTGGTTACCTTCGGTCCCATCATCATGACCATCAAGAACGTGGCAGTTATGAAGGCTTTAAAGGAGGGCATCGAACCGGCAGGGGCTCAAACGTCGATTTAATGGAGGTCGAGGAGGGTAGCAGTGAGTAGACTGAGTTTTCATTTTTTTTTAGTTTTATTAGTTTTAGTTTAGGATTTAGTTTCATCACTCTTCAATTTCAAGACTTAGGTGCTCAGACTCAGTTTATCATCTTTTGGAACTCAAGATTCATTTTTGGGCTGTGCTAAGCTTTGGAATTGTGCTCTATCGATTCTGGGTTTGATTGCTTTTCAATTTGTGTGCCTATGTTCAAAGTTCGTATTTCTCTGCGTCGTTGCTGATTTTTCTAAAGAAATGAAATACTTTCGCTTAAGTGTTGCTGGCCCAGATTAATTGCAGTTTGTTGCTTTCTCCTCAGTTTGTGTGTGCGCATTGCAAGTGGGAGCACACATTACATGAATTAATTTAGTATCAATTTGTGGAATATCTTAACATTGGAGTTTTTTAATTTAGATTAAAGTTTTGATTTAGTTTAGAACTTTTGGTAGCCTAATTTCATAACTCATCCCTGAGGATCGACACCTTCAAGTATTACGACGTTAACCGTATACTTGCGAGAATCACAACAAGTTTTTGGCGCCGTTGTCGGGGATGATTTTATGAAATTAGGTTGCCTCGAGTCGTAGTTTAGTATTAGAGTTATTCGAGTCATTTTTGTTTTAATTTTAGAGTTGTGATTTTTAGTTTAGTTGAGTAATTACTTCGTTTCAAAATTTTAGTTTAGTTTTAATTTTGAATCTAGTTAGTATTTCAATTTTTGATGTTTGTTGATATTAGTTTTATTTTTAGAGTTTATTATTTACTAAAAAATAGTACTAACGCATTTGGTATACGTGCAGTAAAAGACCCAAAGCAGAACTGATCTGGAGAAAAAGTCAGTGCAGATTTTTCAACAGTTCATAATCTGTTTGACTTTTCTAGGCAAATTTGGGTGTGATTTTTGCCATTTTGATATTTTTCCTAGATTCAACATAATTTTTAGAGTTTGTTTGAATTTTTGTAGAATGTTTGGAACTGTCATGATTTTTCTGTGAATTTCAAACTTAATAATCTCTTTGCATTTTTCTGCACTGTTCGGGGATAGAAAAAATTCTAGAAAAATTATATTTATGTCCCCTGTGATTGTGTGGATTTTGCTGTACATTTGGTTCTGATTTTAAGAGTCTTATTTTTTGTTTTAAATTTTATTTTTGGAATTAGGTTGTTTAGGAGTAGTTTTATTTATTTATTTTTAGTTTCTTTGTGTTTGTGCTTTTGTTTGAGTTTTGCTTATTTTTTGTTTGTAAATTGTCTTTTTTTTTGTTTTGTCATTTTGTGGCTTTAAAGAAAAGAAAAGATTCCAAAAAAAAAAAAGAAAAGGAGAAAAAAAAGGAGAAAAAAAGAAAAGACCAAAAATAGAACATTTGTTGAGGATGTGGGAATTATATGACTGGTTGGGTTAGAAATCCTGAAAATAATCGACTTTTTAGGAGTAAGCCTGACCTCGAGATTGAATTAACACCTGAATCTGAACCCAAGCCTAGAATTGAACAAATGGCACAAGAAAGATCTTTGATTGATATCTTCTATCCTCCTAGGACTGCTTTGCCATCTTGTTTTACTATACCTGACCTTGAACTGAATGTTACTTTCAAATTGAGACCTCATTATACTCAGATGCTCCCTAAATTTATTGGTTTAAAGGATACTTATTTATTTTTGAGGGAATTCAAAGAAGTATGCTCCATGATGCATCTCCCTAATATCCCCATTGATGTTGTACGTATGAAATTGATTCCTTTTGCTTTGAAAGATTCTGCTAAATGTTGGATGTACGGCTTGGCTGCTAATTTTGTTGCTTCTTGGAATGATTTTATGCGATTATTCTTAAGAAAATATTTTCCTAATGCCAAGACTGTTAAGCTGAGGAATGAGATTAACCAATTTGTGCAACTCGATAGGGAATCATTTTGGAAACATTTTGATAGGTTCAAAAATTTGCTGGCCCAGTGTCCCCATCATGGTTTAGACCAGCCACGTTTGTGCCAGATTAGTTATGAAGGACTGGACCAACAAACTAGAACCATGGTAGAGTCCAGGTGTCAGGGTGGCTTTCTTTGTAAGAGCGCCATGGCTGCTTGGGAATTTTTAGAGGATTTAGCTGAGAAAACCGTGCAATGAAAAACTGCTCATGATGACAGTCTAATTTCTACGATTACAAGGGCTGGGTTGCATTCTATCTCTGATGTAAGTCACTTAGAGTCTAAGATTGCTATTTTGGAAAACATGTTGAATGAGTTGTCTCCCCAAATGCCCCAGACGTCTCAGACTTCTACTGTGTCTTGTTTCCACTGCCAGGCCTTAGATCATTCCTTAAGTGCTTGTCCTTATTTTGCTCATCAATTAGCATCTGGATAAGAGCAAGTGAGTATGGCCTTTCAGAGACTGACTTTTCCAGGTGTGCCCAATGCACCTAGACCTCCACCTCCTGCAGCTCAAGCTCAACCTCCTCCTAGTTATACTGATATTGATAGAATGGAGAGGAGAATTTATAGTATGTAGAGAGAATGATAAGTGCTAATATGAGGAAATGATGCGAATGATGAATGAACAGTTTTCCCAATTAGCATCATCTTCTAGGGAATCAGGTACTTTTCTAAGTCAACATGAGGTGAACCCTAACGGTCATGCCTCTTCGTCTTCTGTTGCTAACCCTAGTCAGTCTGTGAGGAAAGTGAATACAGTTATATTTCTTCGATCTGGTCGAGAGATTGACAATCAAGTGAGAAATCCCAATGAATCTTGCAGGTATCCTCGCTAATTTTTCTAGAATTCTTCTTCTTCTTCTTATTCCCCTCCGCCTTCTCCAGAAACTGGTTCATGCAGTAAGCTAGAGGATTCTACTGATAGTGTCCTCAATGATTCTGATACTCCTCCCTCTCTTGAGTCACCTTCTAAGAAAGAGGAGCCTGAAGAGAAAGCTTCCTCTGATTCAGTTAAGGCTCCTGAAGATTCTTCTACTGAGAAAGTCCATGTGCTTTTGCCTCCGTTTCCCTATAGGCTTAAGAAGAAAGACCAAGCTCATGTTGAAAAGATGAGAGAGACCTTCTCTTAAGTCAAGATTAACATTCCCTTACTCGATGCTATTCAGCAGATGCCTCCATATGCTCGATTTTTAAAGGATCTGTGTACAAGTAAGAGAGCAACTAGTGTCCCTAAAAGGGCTTTCTTAGCTTCTGGCGCTAGTTCTATCCTTTCTCACTAGATCCCAGTGAAGTATAAGGACCCCGGGTGCCCTACTATTTCTATAGTTATAGGGGACCAGCTCATTCATAGAGCTCTGCTTGATTTAGGGGTTAGTGTTAACTTAATACCCTTCACTGAGTATGAGATGTTAGGGTTAGGTGAGTTGAAACCTACCAAGATGGTCATTTAATTGGCTGACAGATCAACCAGGTTGCCTAGGGGCATTGTTCAGGATGTGCTAATTAGAGTGGGTGAATTTATTTACCCAGTAGACTTTGTTGTAATTGAGACAGAGAAGGTGTCAAATTTAGCTAGTCAAGTTCATGTGATTCTAGGGCGTCCTTTCTTGGCCACAGCCAATGCCCTCATTAATTGCAGGAATGGAATGATGAGACTGTCTTTTGGTAATATGACTCTTGAATTGAACATCTTTAACATGCAAAGACAGCACTCTGGTTTTGATGATATGGAGTTTTCTACTCTTAACTAGGTGGAAGATTATGTATTTGATGATGCTTTTAATGAAATGTTTGCTGTTGAGTATGAGTCCTTCCTTGTGAATGATGAGCCTGAATATGATGTGTTCAAGTTTGATGACTTATGCTCTACTGTTGATTGCTTGCTCACTGCTATTTCTGAATCCATGCATGAATCTGTTTCCCCTCCTGCTCTCGAATTGAATCCTCTTCCTACTCTCTTAAATATGCATTTCTAGGACCCAATGAATCTTTACCTACCAATGTTACTTCTGACCTAGACTAGGACTAAGAGAACAACCTCATTGCCTTACTTAGAGAGAATAAGAAAGTTTTAGGTTGGACCTTAGGGGATATTGAGGGTATTAGTCTTTCTATTATACAACATAAAATTCATTTAGAGGACAATGCTAAATCCTACTGAGACTGCCAAAGGCGTTTGAACCCAACTCTTCAAGAAGTAGTTAGGAAGGAAGTGTTGAAGTGACTGGACCATGGGATCATTTACCCAATTTCTGATAGTAAGTGGGTTGGCCTTGTTCAAATTATTCCTAAGAAGACCGACATTACCGTGATTAGGAATGACAAGAATGAGTTAGTCCCTACTTGTATCCAAGCTGGGTGGAGTGTGTGTATTGATTATAGGAAATTGAATGCTGCCATTAGAAAAGACATTTTCTCCCTTCCTTTCTTGGACCAAATGTTAGAGAGGTTGGCTGGACATTCCTTCTACTACTTTTTAGATGGATATTCTGGCTATGCCCAGATCTCTATTACTTCTGAGGATCAGGAGAAGACTACTTTTACCTACCTATTTGGGGCATATGCCTTTAAGCGAATGTCATTTAGACTGTGCAATGCCCTTGCTACCTTTCAACATTGCATGATTTTCATTTTCTCAGATTTAGTTAAATACTGCTTGGAAATTTTTATGGATGACTTTTCTGTGTTTGGGTCTTCCTTTGATGAATGTTTGTCCAATCTGAGAAAAGTATTGGAAAGGTGTAGGGAGAAAAATTTGACGTTGAACTGGAAAAAGTGTCATTTTATGGTTAAAAATGGAATAGTGCTAGGCCACATCATTTTTAAAGATGGGATTGAAATAGACAAGGCTAAGACCGATTTGATTGTCAATCTTCCCCCTCCCACTTGTGTGAACGAGGTAAGGTCTTTTCTTGGATATACTGGCTTCTGTTGTCGATTCATTAGAGACTTTAGTAAAATAGCAAAGCCCTTGACTAACTTGTTAGCTAAGGAGGTGCCATTTCACTTCTCTGAGGAATGTCTTGTAGCCTTCACTAAGCTTAAGGAAGCCTTGACCTCTGCTCCCGTTCTTCACCCTCCCATCTGGGGAGAACTATTTGAATTGATGTGTGATGCATCTGATTATGCTGTTGGGGTTATTCTGGGACAGCGTGTTGATAAGAAGCCCCATGTCATCTATTATGCTAGCCACACTCTGAATGATGCCCAACTGAACTACACTGTTACTGAGAAAGAATTTTTGGCAGTGATCTTTCGTTTTAAAAGTTTAGACCTTACGTGATTGGGTCTCATGTGATTATCTATACTGATCACTCTGCTCTTAAGCATCTTCTTTCTAAGAAGGATGCTAAACCTAGACTGGAGAAATGGATCTTGCTTTTGCAAGAGTTTGGCTGTGAGATTAGAGATAAGAAAGGTTCTGAGAACCTTGTAGCTGACCATTTGGCTAGGATCCTCTATGATAGAGAGAGTGAGTCAACTGTTTCTGAGTGCTCCCCTGATGCGCAATTGTATGCTATCCACCCTGATCCCTGGTATGCTGACATTGTGAACTACCTAGTTGCTGGTAGGATCCCTGAGAGTTGGACCAAGAATGATAGGGATAGGTTCTTCCACCTCGTGAAATTCTTTGTTTGGGATGATCCTTATTTGTTTAAGTACTGTGCTGACCAAGTCTTTGGGAGGTGTATTCCCGACAATGAGGTGAGGAGTGTCCTTTCTTTTTGTCATCATCAGGCATGTGGGGGGCATTTTAGTGGAAGGAAGACTGCAGCCAAAGTTCTTCAATGTGGATTCTACTGGCCCACTTTATTTAGGGATGCTTTTGAATACTGTAAGAGTTGCCCTAGGTGCCAGCAGTTGGGTAGAATAAGCAGGCGGGATATCATGCTATTGAGTCCCATCATTATGGTGGAGATTTTTGATGTGTGAGGAATAGACTTTCTGGGATTTCCATCATATTTTGGGAATGAGAATATTCTGTTAGCTGTGGATTATGTATCTAAATGGGTTGAGACCATCTCTTCTAGGACTAATGATGCTAATGTTATCGTGAAGTTCCTTAGAGAGAACATCTTTGCTAGATTTGGCATGCCCCGAGCTATTATTAGTAATCAGGGGACCCATTTTAATAATCGGTCTTTTGACGCTTTACTGAAAAGGTATTCCTTAATCAATAGGCTTGCTACCCCCTATCGTCCCCAGACCAGTGGCCAAGTCGAAGTGTCTAATTGGCAGATTAAATAGATTTTAGATAAGACAGTGAGCCGGAATAGGAAAGATTGGGTCGACAAGCTTGTTGATGCTCTTTGGGCTTATAGAACGGCTTTCAAAACCCCTTGGGTATGTCACCCTATATGGTTGTTTATGGTAAGCCTTGTCATCTCCTCGTTGAGATTGAGCATAGAGCTTGGTGGGCCATTAAAATGCTCAACTATGATTTGATTGAGGCCGGTGAGGAGCGCAGACTGCAATTGAGTGAGCTTGAGGAGATAAAAGCTGAAGCGTATAAGAGTGCTTGATCTTGCAAAGAGAGAGCTAAGTTGTTCCATGATAAGCATATTCTTAGGAAAGAGTGTGCCCCGAGAATGAAAGTTCTCTTATATGATTCTAAACTCCATTTATTTCCAGGAAAATTGAGGTGCCGATGGACGGGTCTCTCTATTGTCTCACGTGTTTTCCCTTATGGTGCGGTCGAAATTCAGGATCCAGAGAATGACGCTAAATTCAAAGTGAATGGCTAGTGACTGAAGCAATTTTTGGAGTTGTCCGGCAAGGAAGATGTGGAGTGTCTGATACTCCACAAGCCGAGTCCTGATCTGTGATGGTGTAAAGATAGCTCGGGTTTACTTAGCACCCGACCTGGTTTCTTTTCATCCCTTCTCTCCTTTTCCCTTTTTCTTCTTTTTACTTTCTCTTTTCTTTTTGTATAGGTGGTTGTTTTTGTTTTGTGTATATATGTTGTACATTTGATTTTGGGTCATGTCCTTTTTGTTTTTGAGTCTTCTTTTTATATGTTTCTTTTTAGGTTCTATTTTGGTGTTCTAATGGTTCTTTCCACTCCTGATGAGGACATTATGAGATTTAGGTGTTGGGGTGGGGGAACTTTGAAAATCCTTAAAAAATTGAAATTTTGAAAAAAATTTTGAAAATTCAAAAAAAGATTTTTGTTTCGTTTTTGGGGAAGCTTTGTACTAATCTAATCAACTTAAATTCCCCGTGCTTTGATTGTTGGCTCGTATATACGCATGATGTGCATGTTAGGTCTCCATCCTCGGTGTGTCATTCTTAACTCTAATTCTAACCACATTTGTTCATTATCACTGTGTAATCCAATCCCTATTTATATCATCCTCATTGTCTTAAGGTCTTAGTTTTTTATGATCGACCCTCCCACTTGTTTTTGACACCATTACTTTGGTTTTTATTGGAAAAAAAAGGGAAAAAGTGAAAAGAAAATGAAAAATGAAAAAAATGAAAAAAAACTGAAAAAAAAACAATAAAAAGGAACTGGAAAAAAAGAAGAAAGAATAGGAAAAAGGAAATTGAATAAATTTGGAATGACACGTAATCCTTTGTAACATTAGTTACTGGGTGTTACCCTTTGAGACAATACTGCTACTGGGAAAGCTTGCTTCCTATGTTGATAAATCAATAATGTAATTTGTGTCAGTCAAGTTGGGTTGAGTTTGATTTTGGTAAACCTGAGCCCTAAGATGATGAAACTCTTACACACGAGCATTGGGATGGATTCAAAGTTTTGATGTACAGTTGGGTGAAAAATTAGTGCTTTGATGTCATTCATGGGGTAGGGAGTCTTGATGAGTGTATTTTGTTTATATGTAGGCCAATATCTTTGCTACATGGGTGATTTAGTTGATTAGAATGTATATATATCTTTCCCCAGTTTTGTACAAATTAATTTTTGAAAAAAACCGTAACCCAATAAAAAAAAAGAAAAGAAAAACCAAAAAGATTTTCGAGTTTCTGTTTATGTTTTCTTTTATAGATTTTGTGGATACATCTTCTGCAAATCCTCATGAGATCTTACTCGTCCACTAGGGGTACCCTAGGGGTTTAAAGGGCTTGTTGCACATGCTAAGTGCAACCGTGATTCCTACGAAAGTGAGTTAGGAATTTTATTTTCTTTTTCTAGGATTTTTAGTTTTTATTTTACTCGAGGACGAGCAAAACTTAGGTGTGGGGGTATTTGTTTAACCTAAAATTATGATATTTTGTGCCCTTAAATTATCTAATATTTGCTCGAAATGATGTATTAAATTAGAATTTTAATATATGTTTGTTTATTTTGTAGAAATTGGAAGAAAACATGAGAAATAAATAAATAAATGCTTTGCTCAAGAATTGGATCAGGAAAAAAAGGATGGAAAGAAGAGCAAATGACCCCAATAAAGCAAACCGGCCCCAGTCACGGCTGGCCCAATCGCTCTTTCCCTCATCTCTGTCTTTCTCCAGTCAGTCTTTTCTGTTGCACGGGCCCAAATCCGACTTTAGCCTGTCTTCCTTCTCCTAGGCTTATTTTCTCTCCCTCCTCACGTTGGGCCAACCCAGTTTTTCCTCCCCCCCCCGGTTTGCTTCCTCTTCTTTCTTTGTTTTGGCTGGTCCCTTCTCCTTTCTTTGGGCCCAACTCTCTCCCTTCATCCAGACCTGGCCCAGCCGTGCCTTCACGATTTCCCTCCTCCTTCTCTTCTTTCTTTCTTCCTGCGCCAGATTGAAGCCCAGTTTTGAGCCCAACCCAGCCGACTTCTTTATTTGCCATGCTCCACGCACGTGACACCATTTTCCCCATCTCTTCTTCTAGCTCTTCACGCCTCAGTTCAGAAACGCCGAAGAGCAGAGCATAAAACAGAGCCCTTCATTTTCCCCGCACGGCCATGGCATTCCTCTCTCTCTCCTCTTCCATTATTATCCATTAAATACAGCGGTTACCTTCGGTCTCATCATCATGACCGTCAAGAACGTGGCGGTTATGAAGGCTTTAATGGAGGGCATCGAACCGACAGGGGCTCGAACGCCGATTTAATGAAAGTCGAGGAGGGGAGCAGTGAGCAGACTAAGTTTTCATTTTATTTTAGTTTTATCAGTTTCAATTTAGGATTTAGTTTCATCACTCTTCGATTTCAAGACTTAGGTGCTCAGACTCAGTTTATCATCTTCTGGAACTCAAGATTCATTTCTGGGCTGTGCTAAGCTTTGCAATTATGCTCTGTCCATTCTGGGTTCGATTGCTTTTCAATTTGTGTGCCTATGTTCAAAGTTCGTATTTCTCTGCGTCATTGCTGATTTTTCTGAAGAAATGAAATACTTTCGCTTAAGTGATGCTAGCCCAGATTAATTGCAGCTTGGTGCTTTCTCCTCAGTTTGTGTGTGCGCATTGCAAGTGGGAGCACACATTACATGAATTAATTTAGTATCAATTTGTGGAATATCTTAACATTGGGGTTTTTTAAGTTAGATTAAAGTTTTGATTTAGTTTAGAACTTTGGTAGTCTAATCTCATAACTCATCTCTGAGGATCGGCACCTTCAAGCATTACGACGTTAACCGTATGCTTGGGGGAATCACAACAAGTTTTTAGCACCGTTGCTGATGATGATTTTATGAAATTAGGTTGCCTCGAGTCGTAGTTTAGTGTTGGAGTCGTTCGAGTCATTTTTGTTTTAATTTTAGAATTGTGATTTTTAGTTTAGTTGAGTCGTTAATTTGTTTCAAAAATTTAGTTTAGTTTTAATTTTGAATCTAGTTAGTATTTCAATTTTTGATGTTTGTTGATGTTAGTTTTATTTTTAGAGTTTATTGTTTGCTAAAAAAATAGTACTAACACATTTGGTTTATGTGCAGTAAAAGACACAAAGTAGAACTGATCTGGAGAGAAAGTCAACAGTTTAGAATCTGTTTGAATTTTCTGGGAAAATTCGGGTGTCATTTTTGCTATTTTGATATTGTTTGTCGATTCAGCATAATTTTAGAGTTTGTGTGAATTTTTGTAGAATTTTTGGAACTGTCATGATTTTTCTGTGAATTTCAGACTTAATAATCTGTTTGTATTTTTCTGCACTATTCGGCGACAGAAAAAATTCGAGAACAATTATGTTTATATCCCTTGTGATTGTGTGGATTTTGTTGTATATTTAGTTCTGATGTTAGGAGTCTTATTTTCTGTTTTAAATTTTATTTTTAGAATTAGGTTATTTCGGTGTAGTTTTATTTATTTATTTTTAGTTTCTTTGTGTTTGTGCTTTTGTTTGAGTTTTGCTTATTTTCTGTTTGTAAATTGTCTTTAGTTTTGATTCGCTCTTTTTTGTTTTGTTTTGTCATTTTGTGGCTTTACAGAAAAGAAAATAAACCCAAAAAAAAGGAAAAATCAAAAAAAGGAGAAAAAAAGAAAAGACCAAAAATAAAACCTTTGGTGAGGGTGTGGGATTTATATGACTAGTTGGGTTAGAAATCCTAAAAGTAATAGACTTTTTAGGAGTGATCCTAACCCCGAGATTGAATTAACACCTGAATCTGAACCCAAGCCTAGAATTGAAGAAATGGCACAAGAAAGATCTTTGAGTGATATCTTCTATCCTCCTAGGACTGCTTTGCCATCTTGTTTTACTATACCTGACCTTGAACCGAATGTTACTTTCGAATTGAGACCTCATTATACTCATATGCTCCCTAAATTTACTGGTTTAGAGGATGCTTATTTATTTTTGAGGGAATTCGAAGAAGTATGCTCCATGATGCATTTCCTTAATATCCCCATTGATGTTGTGCGTATGAAATTGATTCTTTTTGCTTTGAAAGATTTTGCTAAACGTTGGATGTACGGCTTGGCTACTAATTCTGTTGCTTCTTAGAATGATTTTGTGCGATTATTCTTAAGAAAATATTTTCCTAATGCCAAGACTGTTAAGCTGAGGAATGAGATTAATAAATTTGTGCAACTCGATAGGGAATCATTTTGGAAATATTTTGATAGGTTCAAAAATTTGCTGGCCCAGTGTCCCCATTATAGTTTAGACCAGGCACGTTTGTGCCAGATTATTTATGAAGGACTGGACCAACAAACTAGAACTATGGTAGAGTCCATGTGTCAGGGTGGCTTTCTTTCTAAGAGCGTTACGGCTACTTGGGAATTTTTAGAGGACTTAGCTGAGAAAACCATGCAAAGAAAAACTGCTCGTGATGACAGTCTAAGTTCTAGGATTACAAGGGGTGGGTTGCATTCTATCCCTGATGTAAGTCACTTAGAGTCTAAGATTGCTATTCTGGAAAACATGTTAAAGGAGTTGTCTCCCCAAATGCCCTAGACGTCTCAAACTTCTACTGTGTCTTATTCCCACTGTCAGGCCTTAGATCATTCCTTAAGTGCTTATCCTTATTTTGCTCATCAATTAGCATCTGGATAAGAGTAAGCGAGTATGGCCTTTCAGAGACCAAAGAATGACCCATTTTCCCCTTATTATAATCTAGGGTAGAGGAATCACCCTAACTTTTCTTGGAGTAATGGACCCAATGCTGCAATTCCTAACTCCGAACCTATTTCCCATCCCCCCAATTCTTTTCAGAGTCCGACTTTTCCAGGTGTGCCCAATGCACCTAGACCTCCACCCCCTGTAGCTCAAGCTCAACCTTCTCCTGGTTATACTGATATTGATAGAATGGAGAGGAGAATTAACATTAATGTGGAGAGAATGATAAGTGCTAATATGGAGAAAATGATGCGAATGATGAATGAACAGTTTTCCCAATTAGCATCATCTTCTAGGGAGTCAGGTACCTTTTCAAGTCAACTTGAGGTGAACCCTAAGGGCCATGCCTCTTCGACTTCTAGTGCTAAACCTAGTGAGTCTGTGAGGAAAGTGAATGCAGCTATATCTCTTCAATCTGGTCGAGAGATTGACAATCAAGTAAGAGATCCCAATGAACCTTGCAGGTATCCTCGCCAATTTTTTTAGAATTCTTCTTCTTCTTCTTCTTCTTCTTCTTCTTCTTCTTCTTCCTCCCCTCTGTCTTCTCCAGAAACTGGTTCATGCAGTAAGCCAGAGGATGCTACTGATGGTGTCCTCAATGATTCTGATACTCCTCCCTCTCTTGAGTCACCTTTTAAGAAAGAGGAGCCTGAGGAAAAAGCTTCCTCTGATTCAGTTAAGCCTCCTGAAGATTCTTCTACTGAGAAAGTCCATATGCCTTTGCCTCCTTTTCCCCATAGACTTAAAAAGAAAGACCAAGGTCATGTTGAAAAGATGAGAGAGGCCTTCTCTCAAGTCAAGATTAACATTCCCTTACTCGATGCTATTCAGCAGATGCCTCCATACGCTCGATTTTTAAAGGATCTGTGTACAACCAAGAGAGCAACTAGCCTCCCTAAAAGGGCTTTCTTAGCTTCTAGCGCTAGTTCTATCCTTTCTCACTAGATCCCAGTGAAGTATAAGGACCCTGGGTGCCCTACTATTTCTATAGTTATACGGGACCAGCTTATTCATGGAGCTCTACTTGATTTAGGGGTTAGTGTTAACTTGATACCCTTCACTGAGTATAAGATGTTAGGGTTAGGTGAGCTGAAACCGACCAAGATGGTCATTCAATTGGCTGATAGATCGACCAGGTTACCTAGGGGTATTGTTGAGGATGTGCTAATTAGAGCGGGTGAATTTATTTACCCAGTGGATTTTATTGTAATTGAGACAGAGAAGTTGTCAAATTTAGCTAGCCAAGTCCCTATGAGTCTAGGGCATCCTTTCTTGGCCATAGCCAATGCTCTCATTAATTGCAGGAATGGAATAATGAGACTGTCTTTTAGTAATATGACTCTTGAATTGAACATCTTTAATATGTAAAGACAGCCCTATGGTTTTGATGATATGGAGTTTTCTACTCTTAACTGGTGGAAGATTCTGTATTTGATGATGCTTTTAATGAAATGTTTGCTGCTAAGTATGAGTCCTTCCTTGTGAATGATGAGCTTGAATATGATGTGTTCGAGTTTGATGACTTGTGCTCTACTGTTGATTGCTTGCTCACTGCTGTTTCTGAATCCATGCATGAATCTGTTTCCCCTCCTGCTCTCGAATTGAATCCTCTTTCTGACTCTTTTAAGTATGCATTTCTAGGACCCAACGAGTCTTTACTTGCCAATGTTACTTCTGACCTAGACTAGGACTAAGAGAACAAACTCATTGCCTTACTTAGAGAGAATAAGGAAGTTTTAGGTTAGACCTTAGGGGATATTGAGGGTATTAGTCTTTCTATTGTGCAACATAAAATTCATTTAGAGGATAATGCTAAATCCTACTGAGACCGCCAAAGGTGTTTAAACCCAACTCTTCAGGAAGTAGTTAGGAAGGAAGTGTTGAAGTGGCTGGACCATGGGATCATTTATCTAATTTCTGATAGTGAGTGGGTTAGCCCTGTTCAAGTTGTTCCTAAGAAGACCGGTATTACTGTGATTAGGAATGACAAGAACGAGTTAGTCCCTACTCGTGTCCAAGCTGGGTGGCATGTGTGTATCGATAATAGGAAATTGAATGCTGCCACTAGAAAAGACAATTTCCCCCTTCCTTTCTTGGACCAAATGTTAGAGAGGTTGGCTGGACATTCCTTCTACTGCTTTTTAGATGGATATTACGGCTATACCCAGATCTCTATTGCTCCTGAGGATCAGGAGAAGACTACTTTTACCTACCCATTTAGGACATATGCCTTTAGGCGAATGCCGTTTGGACTGTGCAATGCCCCTGCTACCTTTCAATGTTACATGATTTCGATTTTCTCAGATTTAGTTGAACACTGCTTGAAAATTTTTATGGATGACTTTTTTGTGTTTGGGTCTTCCTTTGATGAATGTTTGTCTAATTTGAGAAAAGTGTTGGAAAGGTGTAGGGGAAAAAGTGCCATTTTATGGTTAAAAAGGGGAATAATTGGAAAGGTGTAGGGGGAAAAGTGCCATTTTATGGTTAAAAAGGGGAATAATCTTAGGCCACATCATTTCTAAAGATGGGATTGAAGTAGATAAGCCTAAGACTGATTTGATTATCAATCTTTCCCCTCCCACCTATGTGAAAGAGTAAGGTCTTTTCTTGGACATGCTGGCTTCTATTGTCGATTCATTAGAGACTTTAGTAAGATAGCAAAGCCCTTAACCAACTTGTTAGCTAAGGAGGTGCTATTTCACTTCTCTGAGGAATGTCTTGTAGCCTTTACTAAGCTAAAGGAAGCCTTGACCTCTGATCCCGTTCTTCATCCTCCCATCTGGAGAGAACCATTTGAATTGATGTATGATGCATCTGATTATGCTGTTGGGGTTGTTCTAGGATAGCATGTTGATAAGAAGCCCCATGTCATCTATTATGCTAGTCACACTCTGAATGATGCCCAACTGAATTATACTGTTACTGAGAAAGAATTTTTGGCTGTGATCTTTGGTTTTGAAAAGTTTAGACGTTACCTGATTTGGTGTCATGAGATTGTCTATACTGATCACTCTGCTCTTAAGCATCTTTTTTCTAAGAAGGATGCTAAACCTAGACTAGTGAGATGGATCTTGCTTTTGCAAGGGTTTGATTGTGAGATTAGGGATAAGAAAGGTTCTGAGAACCTTGTAGCTGACCATTTGTCTAGGATCCTCTATGATAAAGAGAGTGAGTCAACTGTTTCTAAGTGCTTCCCTGATGAGCAATTGTATGCTGCCCACCCTGATCCCTGGTATATTGACATTGTGAACTACCTAGTTGCTAGCAAGATCCCCAAGGGTTGGACCAAGAATAACAGGGATAGGTTCTTTCACCTCGTGAAATTCTTTGTTTGGGATGATCCTTATTTGTTTAAGTACTGTGCTGATCAAGTCTTTAGAAGGTGTATTCCTGATAATGAGGTGAGGAGTGTTCTTTGTTTTTGCCATGATCAGGCATGTGGGGGGGCATTTTAGTGGAAGGAAGACTGCAGCCAAAGTTTTTCAATGTGGATTCTACTGGCCCACTTTATTTAGGGATGCTTTTAAATACTGTAAGAGTTACCCTAGCTGCTAGCAGTTGGGTAGAATAAGCAGGCGGGATATGATGCCATTGGGTCCCATCATTGTGGTGGGGATTTTTGATGTGTGGGGAATAGACTTTCTGGGATTTCCATCATCTTTTGGGAATAAGTATATTCTGTTAGCCATGGATTATGTATCTAAATGGGTTGAGACCATCCCTTCTAGGACTAATGATGCTAAGGTTGTCGTGAAGTTCCTTAGAGAGAACATCTTTGCTAGATTTGGCATGCCCCGAGCTATTGTTAGTGATCAGGGGATCCATTTCAATAATCGGTCTTTTGATGCCTTACTGAAAAGGTATTCCATAATCCATAGGCTTGCTACCCCCTATCATCCCCAGACCAGTGGCCAAGTGGAAGTGTCCAATCGGTAGATTAAATAGATTCTAGAGAAGACAATGAGCCGGAATAGGAAAGATTGGGCCGACAAGCTTGTTGATGGTCTTTGGACTTATAGAACGGCTTTCAAAACTCCTTTTGGTATGCCACCCTATAGGGTTGCTTATGGTAAGCCTTATCGTCTCCCTGTTGAGATTGAGCATAGAGCTTGGTGGGCCATTGAAATGCTCAACTATGAGTTAATTGAGGCCGGTGAGGAGCACAGACTGCAATTGAGTGAGTTTGAGGAGATAAGAGCTGAAGCGTATAAGAGTGCTCGATCTTGTAAAGAGAGAGCTAAGTTGTTCCATGATAAGCATATTCTTAGGGAAGAGTGTGCCCCGAAAATGAAAGTACTCTTATATGATTCTAAACTCCATTTGTTTCCAGGAAAAATTGAGATCCGGTGGACGGGTCCCTCTATTGTCTCACGTGTTTTCCCTTATGGTGCAGTCGAAATTCCGGATCCAGAGAGTGGCGCTAAATTCAAAGTGAATGGCCAGCGACTGAAGCAATTTTTGGAGTTGCTCGGCAAGGAAGATGTAGAGTGTCTAATACTCTACGAGCCGAGTCATGATCTGTGATGGTGTAAAGATAACTCGGGTATACTTAGTACCCAACCTGGTTTCTTTTCATCCCTTCCCTCCTTTTCTCTTTTTCTTCTTTTTACTTTCTCTTTTCTTTTTATATGGGTGGTTGTTTTTGTTTTGTGTATATATGTTGTACATTTGATTTTGAGTCATGCCCTTTTTGTTTTTGAGTCTTCTTTTTATATGTTTCTTTTTAGGTTCCATTTTGGGGTTCTTATAGTTCTTTCCACTCCCAATAAGGACATTGTGAGATTTAGGTGTGGGGGTGGGGGAACTTTGAAAATCCTTAAAAAATTAACATTTTGAAAAATTTTTTGAAAATTCAAAAAAATATTTTTGTTTTGTTTTTGGGGAAGCTTTGTACTAATCTGATCAACTTAAATTCATGTGCTTTGATTGTTAGCTCGTATATACGCATGATGTGCATGTAAGGTCACCATCCTCGGTGTGTCATTCTTAACCCTAATTCTAACCCCATTTGTTCATTATCACTATGTAATCCAATCCCTATTTATATCATCCTTATTGTCTTAAGGTCTTAGTTTTTCATGATCGGCTCTCCCACTTGTTTTTAACACAATTACTTTGGTTTTTATTGAAAAAAAAAAGGAAAAAAAGAGGGAAAAAAATGAAAAATGAAAAAAAACTAGAAAAAAAACAATAAAAAGGAACTGGAAAAAAAGAAGAAAGAATAGAAAAAAGGAAATTGAATAAATTTGGAATGACAAGTAGCCCTTTGAGGCATATGTTACTAGATGTTATCCTTTAAGGCAATATTACTACTGGAAAAGCTTGCTTCCTATGTTGATAAGTTAATAATGTAATTTGTCTCAGTCAAGTGGGATTGAGTTTGATTTTGGTAGACCTGAACCTTAAGATGATGAAACACTTGCACATGAGCACTGGGATGGATTCAAAGTTTTTATGTACAGTTAGGTGAAAAATTGGTGCTTTGATGTCATTCATGGGGCAGGGAGTCTTGATGAGTACATTTTATTTATATGCAGGCCAATATCTTTACTATATGGGTGATTTAGTTGATTAGAATGTGTATATATCTTTCCCCAGTTTTGTACAAATTAATTTTTGAAAAAAAACATAACCCAAAAAAAAGAAAAAAAACCAAAAAGATTTTTGAGTTTTTGTTTATGTTTTCTTTTATAGATTTTATGGGTACATCTTCTGCAAACTCTCACGAGACCTTACTCGTCCACTAGGGGTAACCTAGGGGTTTAAAGGGCTTGTTGCACATGATAAATGCAACCGTAATTCCTACGAAAGTGAGTTAAGAATTTTATTTTCTTGTTCTAGGATTTTTAGTTTTTATTTTTCTCGAGGACGAGCAAAACTTAGGTGTGGGGGTATTTGTTCAACCTAAGATTATGATATTTTGTACCCGTAAATTATCTAATATTTGCTCGAAATGAAGTATTAAATTAGAATTTTAATATGTGTTTGTTTATTTTATAGGAATTGGAAGAAAACATGAGAAAGAAATAAATAAATACTTTGCTCAAGAATTGGATCAGGAAAAAAAGAATGGAAAGAAGAGCAAATGACCCCAATAAAGCAAAACGGCCTAGTCACGGCAGGCCTAATCACTCTCTCCCTCATCTCTGTCTTTCTCCAGTTAGTCTTTTTTCTTACACCGGCGGCCCAGGCCCAAATCCAACTTTAGCCTGCCTTCCTTCTCCCAGGCTTGTTTTCTCTCCCTCCTCACGTTGGGCCAGCCCAGTTTTTCCTTCCCTCCCCCCGCTTGCTTCCTCTTCTTTCTCTTTTTTGGCTGGTCCATTCTCCTTTCTTTGGGCCCAACTCTCTCACTTCTTCCAGACCTGGCCACCCGTGCCTTCACAGTTTCCCTCCTCCTTCTTTTCTTTCCTTCTTCCTGCGCCAGATTGAAGGCCAGTTTTAAGCCCAGCCCAGGCGGCTTCTTTATTTGTCACACCCCACGCACGTGACACCATTTTCCCCCATCTCTTCTTCTACCTCTTCACGCTTCGGTTCAGAAACGCCGAAGAGCAGAGCACAAAACAGAGCCCTTCATCTTCCCCACACGGCCATGGCATTCCTCTCTCTCTCCTCTTCCATTATTATCCATTAACTACAGCGGTTACCTTCGGTCTTATCATCATGACCATCAAGAACGTGGTGGTTATGAAGGCTTTAATAGAGGGCATCGAACCGGCAGGGGCTCGAACGTCGATTTAATGAAGGTCGAGGAGGGTAGCAGCGAGTGGACTGACTTTTCATTTTTTTTTAGCTTTATCAGTTTCAGTTTAGGATTTAGTTTCATCACTCTTCGATTTCAAGACTTAGGTGTTCAGACTCAGTTTATCATCTTCTGGAACTCAAGATTCATTTCTGGGCTGTGCTAAGTTTTGGAATTGTGCTCTGTCGATTCTGGGTTCGATTGTTTTCCAATTTGTGTGCCTGTGTTCAAAGTTCGTATTCCTCTGCATCGTTGCTGATTTTCCTGAAGAAATGAAATAATTTCGCTTAAGTGTTGCCGGCCCAGATTAATTGCAGTTTCGGCATCTCTCCTCAGTTCGTTTGTGCGCATTACAGGTGAGGGCACACATTACATGAATTAATTTAGTATCAATTTGTGGAATATCTTAACATTGGAGTTTTTTAACTTAGATTAAAGATTTGATTTGGTTTAGAACTTTTGGTTACCTAATCTCATAACTCATCTCTGAGGATCGACACCTTCAAGTATTACGACGTTAACCGTATAAGTGCTGGAATCACAACAAATGTTGATGAACTACTGGAATTATATTAATGTCATCTAAGTAATGTGAGGTTGAAGAAGGTTGGGAATTTTTCTCAAATTTTCTTTACAATTTTATGAGGAAAATTTTATCACTTGTTTATAATAAATTTTCCACCTAGCTTTCTTCCATTTTTTTTTCTTTGTAATTTTCTCTGAACCAAACATAAAAAAAACAAGTAACTTTTTTAAATTTTTTTTCTTTCCACCAAATTTTCCAAGATTCAAACGGAGCCTTAGTGTTAAATTATTATGATTAGCTGGCAGTTGTTCTCTAAAGCACAAACTTTCTTCAAAAAGTTTATACACAGACGATGATGCTGCATTATCACGGATTAATATAAGAATGGCCATGGTGATTATATTAATCATTGGATCGGTCATCGAAAGAAAATAGTGACGGTTACCTGGGCGTGAAAATTTTTTTTGTTACCATCTTCGTATGATTACATTGAACAAAACAATTGATCTACCATCATGGATTTTTTATCATCACGTGTCACCGTTGTCAATGACTGGTGGCAAATTTAAGTCATAGTTTGGTATCAGAGGCCGGTGAAATTAAAATACATGTGCCTGCAAGTTAATTTTAACTTGGATTGAAACTAATGATTTTTGCGACGGTGATAATTGCATGCAAATTATATTCATGGCATGTTTGGCCTTCATTAGGCATAATTATCTAATTCACAATGCATGAGAAGTTTTCATAGTTAGACTTTGGTGACATAGCTCAAATCATATGGTGATTTGAATGTCCCATATGAGGAGTAGATTTGTTTTTTTTTTTGGATATATAATTATGTTTAAGTAAATGCCTAATTATAAATTTGTGTGTGAGTATACTTGATTCACAAAATGTGTGGCTTATGCCAATGAGATCTTAACTTAGTGATTAAAACTGAGTTCTTAGGTGCATTAGCTCTCAAATTCGATTCCCCCTTCTCCGTTGTATTATAATACCCTTTGTAGCTCATTCCACCAAAACAAATGAAGTGTGTGGCTTATGAAGTGGTAATTGTGAAAAATAGGATAAACAAGTTATTCTTGATAAGAATAAATATAGTATGATATTTATTTCTATGTAGTTTTAGTTTGCTAAACTATGCAAGTCCTTATACTTTTTAGTGGAGTTGTGAGGTATATTTTAGTATGGCTATATAGAAGTCCATATATGTTTATAAACATAACTAGTGTTAAGAACTCATGTGATGCACGGAAAATCTCATAAATTTTTTAAATTTTAGTAATTATTTGGAGTTTGATATAAAGAATACCCATTAAAAATGTGCAAGTTAGAGGAAATATATTCTTATGACCAAAAAGTTGTTAATACTCACTTCATCTCTAATAAGTTGAAAATAAAAAAATCTAAAAAATTTTCACATATTACAATAATACTATGTGTTAAGAATTATCTTTTTTTTTTGTGACACCTCTTTTTCTTTTTTAACTATTCATCTAAATATATTATAAAATGCAAAAAATGTTTATAAGTTATTAAAGAATTAATTCAGTGCAAAAGCGAGTATTTTATTTGCATGTAAAACTAAAGAAGTCCCCAATGTCGAAATGGATATTAAAATTCTAGCAAAAGTATGTCAACTATCACCAACTATTTACATGGTATGTTAACTTTCACCAAATACTTACATGGGTTTCTTTCAATCTCGTTTTCTAATCAAAAGCAATAATATAATATTGCATAGTTGCTAAGCATTGTCTTTTTTTATTTGGAAAGAAAATCTTTGAAATTTGTAATTGATTTTATAAAATCTTTTTTTTGGGAAAGGAAACCTCCTATTCGTAATTGACAAACTCTTTTTTCAAGAAAAAAATAGAATTGATTAATTATCCTAAAAATTTTTTGAAATGACACTTGTCAAAATTTGAGGAAGTTTGTTTTGTTTTAATGCATATATATATATATATATATATATTATTATATATATTATATATTATATATATATATATATATACACACACACACACACGTATATATATATATATATATTTGCATATACACATATATATGCATATATATATATATATACACACACATATATGGTGTGTGTCTTTATATATATATATATATATATATATATATATATATATATATATATATATATATAGTACACACACACACACACACACACGCGTGTGTACGTGCAAGCACACACACACACACACACACACACACACACACACACACACACACACACACACACACACACACCACACACACACACACACACACACACACACACACACACACATATATATATATATATATATATATGTATATATATTGGAAAAAGATAAATTTCATTCCACCCATCTGCCCCATGAACAGGGGATAGTACCCATTACAACCCTTACTCCTCAAGCAATTCTATCACTTGTTTCCTTTCCTTCTCTTTCTGCCATATGAATGAACATCTTGCTCACACTTCCTATTTAATTACTTCTATTGTCTTCCTGGCATCTGGCTTCCCATCACTAAAAACCTTGTCATTCCTAGAACTCCAAATTTCATACCACATGGCTCCACTAGCTACTCTTATAACCCCCTTCTTTAGTTTGGGAAGTTTGCAATTTATCAGCCATTGCACCAGCTGTTTCATATCCTGTAAAACTGTGTTTACTCTTAGCCACCTCAGTACCTCTATTCTGATCCACTCTACAAATTTACAGCTGAATAGAAGATGTTGTTGAGTTTCCTCTTGCTCCTGGCACATAGGGCATATTACATCCATAGCTGTGTTCTATCTTGCGATTCTGGTGAATACCTGTAGTCTGCCCAGCATCACTATCTAGGCAATAATTGCATGCTTTGGCATCACTGCTCTATCCCACACCCATCTACTCCACTCCTCTTTTTGTGAATATTGGAGTTGCCACAAGTATTCACTCTTCACAGTATATCTCCCGTTTGCATTTTGACTCCATTTACCCCCTGGATCCCCTCTACCATTCAGTCTTTCAGCTTCACTGTCTTTCTCCAATACCAGCATATATCAGCAGGGTTGTATGTCCACCAGTCTTTGCCTCTAATGTAGTGACTGTGAACCCATTTGATCTATAAATCATCCTTCTTCTCTGTAATTGCCCACACATGCGTCGCTATAATTACCTTGTTCTAACAAATCATATTTTTAAATCCCACTCCCCCCATATTCTTTGGCCTGCACATTGCTTGCCATGCTACCAATGGTTTCCTTGTTGACTTCCTCCAAAAGAAGTCTCTATAAGCAGCTTCCACCTTTTGAGTCACTTCTTTGGGCAGTATGAAATTTGATGCCCAAAATCCAAAAATCCCTATCAACACACTATTGATAAGCACATTCTTGCCTGCATATGATAGGTTTTTTGTCCCCCACACATGTATTTTTGCCATGATTTTATCAACTACGAGTTGGCAATCTGAGCTTGACAATCTCCCTGAGGTGATGGGCACACATAGATATTTAAAGGGCAGTTTCCCCTCCTTAAACCTAATTTGCTTAAACAGCAAGTCCCTTTCCCATTCAGGTAGACCTGCCACCACCATTATAGACTTGTGCTGGTTAAATTATAACCCAGATAATGCTGCAAATTTAGAGAAAATTCTGTGTAAGGCATGTAACAGAAGCAGTGTCTGCTTTACAGAAGAGTAATATGTCATCGACAAATGAGAATTGACTCAATTTGAGAGCTCTGCATCTAGGATGATGAGAGTTGACTCAGTTTGAGAGCTCTGCATCTAGGATGATAGTGGAAAGTATTCTCTATAATCTCAAGTTTGATGATTCTGTTAAACATCTCCATCACCAACACAAACAATAGAGGGGACATGGGATCACTTTGTTTAAGGCCCCCTTTCCCTTGAAAGAAACCATGGTGTCCTTCATTTAGGCATATTGAGAAGAAGGAAGATTTGAGACACCCCATAACCTAGTTTATGAATTTTTTTGGGAACTTCATGCCTTTAAGAATGCCCTCCACAAAGCCATGATTTACTGAGTCATATGCTTTCCTCAGGTCTAGTTTCATCATGCATCTAGGGGAGATTGTCTTTCTTGTATAACCACAAGTGAGTCCTTGACAGAGCATAACATTGTGCACCATTTCTCTGCCTGGAATAAAGGCACATTGGCTTCCATCCACCAAATGTGATAATACCTTCCTCAGCCTGTTGCAGATCAACTTAGAAATACATTTATACACCACATTGTAACATGCTATTGGTCTGAAATCACCAGCCTCTTTTGGTCATTGTATCCTAGGGATCAACACCAAGTTTGTATGTCCCACTTGCTTTAGCATTGTTCCAGTTTTGAAGAACTCCAATACTGCCTCTATTACCTCTCCCCCATGGCATTCCATGTACTTTTGTAAAAACTAGTGCTGTAACCATCAGGCCTAAGGGATTTATGATTAGGAATGCTAAATATAGAATGCTTCACATCCTGTACCTAGAAAGGTTTGCATGAATTGATCTGTTGCTCAATGCTTAGTATACCTCCAAATTAGAAAGCTTGTTCTGGGCAATTGGTCCTTTGTTTTGATCCCTCTCCAAGCAGCCTTCTGAAGTAAAGCACCATATGTTGATTTATATTACCCCTTCCCTCCACATACCCCCCATTTATATCAAGTCTGTTAACAAAAGACATCATCCTTCTGGTT